>DWLR01001569.1:0-17756 GCA_018246295.1 Papilio alexanor hazarajatica
AAAACTCAAATGTACCAGCTAAATGAATTTATAAATTTGAATTTGGAATTCTTAACCAAAGAGGAGATATTTCAGATTAAAGTGGTCAGTACGACAAAACACTAATTTTACATGTAAGGACCCAATATAATGACGCTTACATGTTTTCGAATTTTAGTTCTTATATCTGTTAGTCCAAATTTTTCAAACATCCACGTAACATGGACTGAAAGACCTCAAAGAGGTTAATGATTTACATATAATTACAAAAGGTGTAATGGACTCTTATGATGGGAATAAGAGATCGTTAAAAGGCCCGTAAGAGCAAGTAATAAGTTGGAACGTATACAATGCATCGAATCCTGTTCTCGGGGCTTGCAGTAACGGGCCCGAGCGATGGTGTAAATAAATAAAGCGACCCCGAGGACGTCGACCCGGACTGATCAAATTGTATTCAGCTTACATTAGAGTACCTAAGCTTTTATAATACGTCGTCTCTGCGAGTTCATCGCTTGTATGATTTCGAAATATTTATAAGATAAATAATAACAATGAAAGTGTAACTAACTAACTGTGTAATGAAAGTGTAATAACACGCTTCGCTATGGCTGCCTAAAGTCTGTACAAAGTTTCGGTAATTAATATATCATCATAAACTATGCATAAAAGTTTTCGCAAATGATTTCTGTACGTATGAATTTGTTAAACTAAAACTTATCTGCTAACCGACTACCAGGTGACTATTAGAATAGATATAGACACAGCCATTATATGCCATCGCTTTAAACAGGTCCGTGTTCGTTGTAATAGGTAAAAATTATTTTAGCTGTTTCCCTAGAAATGTTACTTTCAGATAATTTATGTAAACAATACTAAAATACATATTCACGGAAATGGAAAAAATAAGGAAAATTAACACGTTTTTAAGAAAAACACACTTTCCGGGAGGCTATTATTCAATCAAATAACTATACATAAACAAAACATGTCCGCGCAAAAAACATTTCCAGTTACAGTCCAAATTAATCAATATACATATATTATGTTTGATTTATTGTTTTAGATCATTCAGACATCTTACCGGTGTCAGTATTCGCAGAATTGTAATGGACTGACCAATTGACCTCGTTAAGGTAATTGTTTTTCTATACATTACATTTAAGCCAGTGATATTTATTGTTACTGACACAATTCTGAAGCTTCATATGGATGAAGCTTCATATGAATGCATGGGCATTAATATATTTTTAATTGATTTTTTTCTCTCTTCACTATGTCATCGAACTTAAGAGCGTACAAGCGTACAATTTAAGAGGTTATTCGTACAAGTTGACGGGGTGTGGTTCTCGTCGTTAGTATATCATATCACATAAATCACGTGAGATGATAAGATACATACCGGAAGTTAATGTGTGAGGTACGCGGAAGAACTTTACTAACATTGTGCTAAGAAATGGAATAACTTTTATAAATGTTATGGTGCAAGAGGACAACGTCTTTCGCACCTGAGAGGTGCAGTAGTATTCCCGACACCGGCTGGAAGCGTAGCTATTTTTAAATCGTCCACTTCTATCTTATTTACTATTCTTGTCTGCGACTCATTGAATTGTGGTTATTATGTGCAAGTTGGACATGCGCCAGAGACCGGGGCACGACGCGACGATATCGAGATATTCTAAGAATTAAATTACGATACTGAAGCGTTTACAAGAAACTCCCTCAAGATTTAAGTGTACAATCAATAAATATGGGATAAGTAAACAAGCAAGCAAAAAAGTTCATCCTATGTTAAGTCACTATCACAGAACGAATCACAGACGTCAAAAACCTATTTAAGTTGCAGATGCATTGCCAGCCTTTGGTAACGAAAAAGAAGAGGGAAGATGGGAAGAGAAAGAGGATTAGGTTAACGGCACCTCACCCCACAGACGACGCAGAAGTTTAAAACACCTTTACTTCCCACAGATATTCTAGCAGAAGTTAATACTTGGTAGAAATCGACCATGCTATGGCTGCTTGCCTCTAAAACAAAATTGTAATAAACATAAAAACATTCAAATATAAGAAATTACCACAAAAAGTTAAAATACAATTTAAGTCATTTATGTTCTACATAGGCGAGGGGGAAGTTGGGAGGGGGAGGTCAGTGCGAGAAGACATCACGTCAAACCGGCACGGAGTCGCGAGGTGGCTGTAAGCAAACCGGTCGAAGGCGCCGCCCGTCGGGCGAGGAGATTGCCGCGGATTATCGCCTTGTAAACAAAATTACATTCACTTGCCTTCATAAAACATGCGTGGAAAATTATATGCAAAATTAATTAGATGTTCTCACTAATCTTTACAATAAACATATTAACTAACTCTAAAGATATAAACATTTTATGATTGTTAATGTGTAAAAGGCAAATTAGATAAAGGTAAATCAAATACGTCGAGCTTATATAGCTTATATAGATGTGACCGTAGCGTGCTCGCTTATGTAACCAAACTTTTTGAAATAGGGAAAAAAATGTATAGTGAAACGGCGATCAAAACGAAATCGGCTAAGTAGGTCATCAAATAATTTCGCAAGCGATCAAGCGCCGCGAACTGGTACGTTCGAGCAAGTCAAGGCCCGACCCGAGAGCCTGCTCCGCCTCGAACCACGTACCTCAATGTTTTACAACACTAAACAACGCTACGGTCAAGAAGCTCACCTAATAATAAGCGATACTATTACAAAGCACAACGTTTCAACGTCACTACCAAATAGAAGGAGTAACAAGTAAGAAGTTATAGTACGATATATTACAGAAAAAAACACAAATTTCGTTTTCTCTAGTACATTACTGACTGTAAAAAAATATGCGTCATTGACAAATGGACAATTGCAACATTTAATATTTTTTGTTGTAGTCTCTGTTCACGAACTAACGGCACAAACCTTGTAAGTCGATAATCGTGGTGACGTGTGTATTTTCTAAAACGAATTCTATATTTAATAGATCTTTGTGAATTGAGGGCCAACGAAACAAACAAAAACTTTTCCTTTGCTCACTATCTTATGCTTATGCATTGCACCATTGGATCGGGCATCCACGACTTGAATACCGAAGCGCCTATCATCGTTAGACACAAATAGACATGTACGAAATTTTAAACGTCACTCGCTTTGGTAATTAAATTTCTCAATACTGTTACGTACACATCTTTGATGTGATAAAGTAACTGATTTGCGTAATCGCAACCTTTTAAAACACGTACGTATTATATTACACAAAATGAAATCATTTACGATTCTTTCACTTCCGTATAATGTTTAAGGTTGTTAGTCAATTGCGAATTACCTCGACCGTTTCCTACGGACACTATTGACATTAGCATTATAAATTTGCGCCGAAAGACTTATCGGAAAACATTTCTATTAAATGAATTTGCTAGTGGTAGAGTTCGCAACATCTGTTGCAGGAATGGCTCGTTCGACCGGTGAAATACCATGACCTCACAGAAGACAGGCGTGAAGTAGAAGTATTGGCTTTCCGTCTGATGAGTAAGGTGCCGGAGCCCTAATTTTAGTCGTCTTCTCCTCCCCTCCTTTTCTAACGAAGAAAGAGTGGGAAGGGAAAGAGGATTTGACGGGGAAGGGGATGGATAGGAGAAGGAAATGTCAATTATTCTGTCTTCCTCCTGTCTATTAAAGGTAGGCAACGCATCTGCAACTTGCAAGTGCTTATTTTATGTATATATAAATATATATATTCTAGTCACAAAAATTAAAAAAAAATCATGTAACACATAACGTAAGTTAAAGCATACCCGTATTCATACTATTATGTGGTCTAGAGATGGCTCTTATTAGTGAACAAAGAGATTTCTTATTCTTATCTTTGTTCTTATATATATTCATCATTTTTACGATTCACGTATGGGCAGTGATTTACAACAATGTCAACTAGGGCGAGAGTCGTACGAGGGTTTCTTTTGCAAGGTTTTTGTAGTCACTTTCAAATAATTTAAACTCAATATAAATATTCGTTCACCTTTCTTCGTGAAGATAAACTTTATTGAATTTACTCTAAACAGGTGTTGCTCGTTAAATGTTATTCTACTGAAATATGTTCGCCACACTGACGCGTGGTTATTTTCGCACAAGTGAGTTTTTATGACGTCACGATATAGAAAAGTTTACAATTTGTTGAAATTCATCGCATGTATACCATGCGTACTAGATCGATTGTATTTATGATAAGCTTCACCAAAACGAGCTAACATTATAGAGTAGGAAAGGACTATCGCCTCTTATTCATAATACCTTGTATAAGTGGCGATAGAAAAACAGACATCAATAACATGCAAATAAGTAGGTACATACAAATAGGTAGGTTGGTGTTGTGGATATTTTAATACAACGTATCTATAAGTTGTTGACATAAAGAAGGGGGGAGAAAATCCTTTTCCTAAAGTGATAGGTACATCATATCGTCATGAAGTTACTACATACTTAAACGACATAAACATAAAATATATGTTAAAACAACTTACCCCTTCATTTCCGGGTAGGAACTGTATTTTAGGTTTTGCTAATTTGTCCTGAAAAAAAAAAAGGAAAATTGTTGTCAGTTATACGATATTTAAAACAAACACTTTCAATACATATTAATGTATTAACACTTATATACATAAGTATGCATACTACATAGAACATACATTAGAGCAATCAACGCTCAAAGAGGGTGATAAAAAATGGATTATCGAAATTTTAATTACATTCTAGCTAGTATGAACACATTATAAGTATTGATAAGTCGAATTTAACACCGATATAAAACGAAAAACATTGTAACGGTGACAAACTTAATCCACAAACTTTTGTTGTTCAGTTGTAAAATGAATCATAACAATAGTTTCCATTTTCCTTGTGCAACATCGCGGGAATGAATGAAGGCAAAGGGGATTTACCAATGCCGAGACAAATGCACCATATAAATAAGTAGTATATTGAAAATGAGTTTTGCAACCTAGCTATATTGCACTTCATTTTTACGCCATAAAGTCATTTGTATCCCATTGTTAGAATAATTTTAGGTATCAATTAGTTAAATTAGGGTAAACATTCCAGCATAAAATAATACGATTAGAAAAATAACGTACTATTTTATGCTAGCTTTACACGGCATAAACGCGTGTCTTCTTAGGAACTACCAATCAGATTTCAAAAAAAAATCTTTTTGCATTTGACAGCCCAATTATTAAAGAAGGCTATCACGCTACGACCCTCGGGGACCGACGACAAACGGCGGACACAACTAGTGGTATATAAAGTGTGAACAAGTCCTTAAACAAGTCGATCGGTCGGCCGACGCGTCGGCTCGGACTCGAGCGAGTTGCGGCAAGTAGCGGCGTTGCACAACCAGCGATAGTCGGACGCGAGAAACGTAACTAGGCTGGGCGGCGTTGTCGATGATGTAAACTTAAAAATTGCTTTACTTTTTACCTTACTTAACCTGGCCGTACAGTGTGAAATTTTGAGAGTTGCCTTGATATCAAGCTATGAGTGCGGAAACCCGGAACTAGCTGGCATTGATAACTCAAACCTTAACAAGACAAAGGATTGGCCAACATTTCATGTCTAATCTGTACCCTATATCATTTAAAACGTAATAAATGAAAAACTGTGAGAGAATTATTTCCCCGTTGTTGTTTATTACGTGGGATTTAAATTTGATGCGGTCCAAAAATCTCCCTCCTATTTCTGAAAAATCAATTTTTAATATTGGTACAGTATATGTACGTGGTAAATATAGTCAATCGATATGTGGGAATTGAGGGAATCCCCTTTATCGCGCAATGCAAGCTCATCTTTGAACTTAAATTATTTGCACACGTTAGTAAGTGCCAATGAATAAGAGTTAATAACTAATAATTAAAATTTTGTATCAAAACCTGTCCTAAAATCATAATGTCATTTAGATACGAAGCAAATGCCAAACCTGATTAAAGCAAGGTCAAATTGCAAGGATACAAATCAATGTTCTTTTAAAAAAAAACTCAAATTTAAAAATGGAAGCCACGCATATAAAGGTAATACGAAAAGATAGCTCGTATAAGTCAAAATATCAAAGATGGCGCTTAATACTAAATATCTGAACTTACTGTAAGTTTAAATTGAACAGAACTGATGCAACAAGTTTATATTCTTAGTTTACAATGTAACTACAATGTAACATTTAGTCCGAATCCATTGACTTTCAGAATAAAACGATAAAAAAACTATTTTCGTGTACATACTATAATATAGTACGGAAAGCACACCTGTAACTTTTTAACTTCTTTATATCAACGTCGTATGACATAACTATTGACGTAGAAATACTTCATCATAGCTTGAACATTTGTTAATTGTAAGTTTGAATGTAGATATATATAGAGATAGCTATTCGCTCGAATCGGGACTGAAATTTGACAGAGAAAGATCCTGAATCTAGAACCGAGCGCACAACCTTTGATTTTTAATATCTATAAAATAAACTTCGCCGCGCTTAGAAACCTAACGCAGTACCCGCAGCGACCTCAAGCTGGCTTAGCCCCAGAGGTTCTTTAAATGCTTGATTACAGCAATAAAGTTAATAAGTACAGTTTACAAATTCTTCATAGGAGATAAGGGATGCCGGTCGTATCGTTTTTATAATGGAAAAAACTATCGTAGGGCATACATTGCATATCATTACTAATTGGAGTCCCTACTACAAAAATAAGCTCGAACTATTGCTGTTTTTACTATGATTACTTCAAGATATTATTTATTTGTAACCTGAAAAATAGGACTGTCTCTGACACCAAGTAATAGTCTATGTTTTTGTAATTTCAAAGGTTAAGAAATGAAGTCAATTTATGGAAAGTTAGCCGCTTAGAAAACAAACTTACAAAAAACAATTTTATATGATTATATAGCATTTAGTACTGTTATATTCGTTATAATATAATCTATCAAAATCTACTGCTAATATATTTTCCGGCTACGGTTAAAAAAAGGATCTAGACAAATTATATTAAATTGGATTCTAAATAAGGAGCATAAATAAATATGAATACATATGTACAATAGATAAGCTACGAGGTACTTTGCAATATCTGTAGAATAAATTATATTAATTGTAGTGTGTAATTGTTTCGTATATTATTACTAAGCAATTTTAATATCGGTACGCTATTGTAACGACAGTCATACGACACTCGCATAGCTCGAGAATCCAACAAAATGCGAGCAGAAGAGAATTGACACGAGTTACGTATAACAACGTAGCATCAGTAACAGAAACAATTTCACATATTATATTACAGAAACAATTTAGTTGCCCCATGTTAAAAGTTTAACAACAAGTTTAAAACTCCATCCCAGCGTATACAAGGTAAGGTTGAAAAAAAAAACCCTAACAATATTCTTATAAATCGTGCGAGGTACTTTTTCAAATATATGAAGTCACTAAATAAAACACAGTTAAGAACATAGAAAAAAAACATTTATAATATCCATATTATCAAAAAATTGGAGAAAATTTCAGTTTTTCACAAATACATAATAGGTATTTGAGACGAAATTTTAAAGAATGGGTGATGGGAATTGCCTTTTTGCCGTTCAATCTGTACAACAATCAACTAAGTCGCGACAAGTTCGTACATTTATAAAATACATTTTTAAACGTGCCAATCAATAGAACTTTTTGAAGCATGTTCTCAACAATCTGGACAGAAGACCTTAGGCCTATAAATCGAGGCAGCCATAATCGCACCTGAGTAATGTTCTTAGTTGAACAAAATAGTTATAAATGTGATGATTTACAATTCAATATATCGAAAATAAAATTATTTTACGCAATTTTTTTTGATATGACGAAAACCCTAATTAACTGGTTGAGCTGCTTATCGTTTGAGGAAATCGTAATTATTACTAATAAAATAATGTGATAAAGGGACAAGTTTGCGTAATGTTTAATTGTATTGTACCTATATTATGTTTATCTTCTAAATTACTTCGTATTCGAGTCGCAAGAATATAAGAGGCTTGTTTTTATAACGTAAGAATAAACAAAAACGCATACCTTCAAAAACGCCCTTGCAATGTTAAAATATGACTTGTAAATAATTCATCGAGCAAAAACATCAAATCTTTTTAAGACGATATGATTTTCAATTTAATAGTTCAGGATCCATAGTTATTAAGGTTTTACAACAATATTCTTGTCACAGCATAACAGTTCTTGTTTAATATAGGTAAAAAAGGTGAAGAAATCAGCTCACTTAAAAAAACTTTAGTACTAGCATTTACATATAATGTAAAGTAATATTGTAAAATTATCCAACCACCCGATATTGCATCTCGTGATAATCGATAACTTTCCGATTTTAAGATTTGGTTTCAGAATGATGTGCGGGCATAATTATAAAACCGATTCATAATAACAAATAAATATTAAAAAAATATATATATTCAATAGTCAATCATTGTGACAACATTATACAATTCATATACTCGTAAATAGCCGCATTTTTAAATTTTAATTTTTTAAATCTCATGATGTCATTGATTTGGAAAGTTATTAAGTGCCCTAAATGTGTATATTCTATTGTTAATTCCATGTAAAATTTATGACTTGATCTCCCTTTTCAGGTGAAAACTGTAAAATCCTCCCTTAAAATTAAAGGCTATCGAAATCGTGGAGCCAAAACAATTCGGCTTTGAATTAAAATATACTCGGACTCGGACAGACTGTTCCAGAAAACTCTCGGAGTGGACTCAGATTATAATCTGAAGGATCGGCGTAACGACTGCGTCGATCGGATTAATTTGTACATTTTTCTGGTCAAAACTAATACCGACTGCCATATTTTACAAAAAAAAATGAATCTTACGGCTTATAACATTAAGTCAATGTTCAAAAAGCAATATCGTTTGACACATGAATAATACAGAAGCACAAATAAAATTAATGAAATGGTAATGTTTCGAAGGAGCGACGTGCATCTGTTTGAAACGGACTGGGGACAAGCCAGGTGTTGGAGATTGGGGGCCGAGGGTACGACGACCTCGAACCCTATCTTTACGGCACAAATAATATCAGTCGCCGACGGACGATTATTATACGCGTATGTCAAGATAAAACCGTATACAAAGAAATTTCCTTATTCCTTCCTTCCCCGATTGACACAAATGCATTAAGAAAACGTGCATTATTCTAATAATAAGACGCGCGCGTTTTCTTATAGTCAATATGTATGACAGGACAGAATTTAAATTGCAAACGTAAGCAACATATCGCCGTATACTTTCTAGCTAATATTTAGTAAAATGGATAATTACTAATACTACTAACGTAGAAACTAAAGTAATTAAACTAAGGTGATTTATAATAAGAAATATTTCGATGAGTTTACGTGATATGAATGGGCAGAAATTATGTCAGTTAAAACAGAAACTTATCCTTGATATGTTAGATGAAGTTCTGTTCACAAACAGAATAAATGGAATGCAAGCATAAAACTTAAAATAGACTATTGTTAGATTTTTGACCGACATAGATTCAATTTCATTGTGCACGCATTAAACAATTCGAACATACAAACTTCTACCTGACATTTTATCGACACAAAAAATGACCAGGTGCCAGTTCGCTCGGGGCCCACGTGTCGAGCTTACGTTACCCCTCTTAAGAAATACGAGGTAGCCAATATCTCACTATAGAATATTCAGCTGTGTTAACGTAAACGTTGTTTTATTTTTAAAAGCAATTGTATCTAAAACCAGCAACGTAGCAATTAGGTAATCTAACTTTTAGTCATACGAAAAAAGAATGCGTGAAAAAGTATCATGACTTTCGAGAAGTTGTAAACATAAAAACTGTGCCACGGGTAGTTTATCGAGAAGACTATTAAAAGATTGTTTTCTAAAAAATGAGATGAGTCGTTGTTAAAGAGTCCGTAACCTAAATAAATAAGATGTGTTAGGGTGTGGTGTGTACCAGTGCTCCATCGGTTAATTGACATCGCGGAACCATCTTAGGGTCCTAAAGAAAGGTTTTTAAAAGACTAAAGAAACAGCACAATAATAAAACTTGAATTACGGTCATAATCACCAAAAAATAACGGTTAAATTATTCGCAATTCAAATGCAAATAATAACTTTCGAATTTTAAAGATGCCCAATAGTAATAACAAGTTAATTATGTTTAAATGTAAATACGTATTTTTCTATTCTTATTTTAACCTACTTGTTGACACGTGAGGTGTATTATTAGGTGCATTGTAGGTGAATCTAATTTACATAAAAAAAAATCGATTCACATAAACAAGATCCCCATTAAACTTCTACTAGTCTGCTGCGAATTACATCATCGCCAAATATCGTCTGATATCAAATCGATAAAATAATAAAATACTCGGCAACGTACTGCACCCAACTAATTCATCGACAGTTAGTTAACAAACATTTACGACTTCATAGCTAGATAACGAGGTCATTCAAAAATTTTAAACGTACTTTCACCGCATAGAGCGCGTACCCGCCCCGGCATTGTCGCCGCGGCTGGCGACTGGGAGCCCGACCGATTCGCTTACCTAATGTACCTGCCTGCCTGCCTTTGCGAAATACACCGCTCTAAACTGAATGTTTACCATTCAAATTCGACCACTGCATTGTCACGTTAATCTTTCTTTTACTGAAGTGCCAAAGTGACACATCGCATTGAATATAATTGCGTTTTTTTTTACAATAATAAAACGATTACCTCTAGCACAACTACTCTAAGTGGCGATCAAAAGTTTTTCTCCTGTCCTATTATGAGCCATATGTACAATTTGATACAGTTGAATATCGTACACAAGTACGAGATTACAAGATTTGTTAGGGCTATGAAAGTATGTAGTTAAAACAATTTATAAAACTGATCCCCTTACGAGTACACACGAGGTTATGAAGTTATTTAGCACGTTCTTGATACACCTCTATTACTTCTATTACATCGAAAACTTCATGCTCATTGGCAACGGGTATTCATATTAGCTAACACTCATATCTCACTAACACTCACTTCCAAAATGAGGAACAGAGCATTGTCTATACTAATATAAAAAAGATAAAGGATAAATAAATAAGAACTCACGCAAGAACCATAGAAGCAAAGATTACAGATTACTTTCATGAGGTATGTCTGCATCTTCTAGGTTACAACTCCTAATATCGAATTTTGAGTATGATTTACAGTCTTTAATTAATATCTGTCGTACGTCGAGTTTTGTAATAGCACAATTAACGATATAAAAGCTAATAAAAATAATAAGCTATAGCGTCGGTAAACTGAATAAGGACAGACAGATATAGCCATCTACTTAGATGTTAAATGTGGAAGAAATGTAAAGCCTTTGCATCTCGTGTACCTATCACACTCTAAAACGTGATGGTTTCAATAGGCTAGGCTGTAAATGACACATACTCAAATGACTACGTGCGCCTTCATAAAAAAAAAAAAACTATGCAACAGTTAAATCATGAGGTCGTTAAACAATTGCACTGAAAGTATTTAATTCATAACTAGTTCTAAGTAGATACATGTATGACTCATGGACGACGTTGGGGAGAAACAACGACACGAAATGCAGGGCAAATTTTAAATTATATCCAATATAGACAAATATAGACGTGTCTTTCTACATACATGTCTTTTAAATCATACTAGCAATGACCAATTTTGTCTTTAGAAATAATTTTACATGTTTTGGTCACGTTAAATTCTAGGATACATTTTTCTATTATCTTAATATATATATAGAGACACCAGACTGACTAACCTATTGCTTTGGCTATTGGCTTCTTTTAAGCTGTAGGCGAGCATTACAAACCGAATTTTGGAACTTAAACCGCTATTGTAAAAAGGTTACATACTTTTGTATTGAGAATGTAGTGTTTATTTTGTTAAAAAGCGGACGAAATCACAGGCAATAGCTAGTCATGCAAAACCTTAGCTTATCACTTAGATTAAAAACAGTCATATACATGCCCACTTTTCTACGACATTAATTTGTACTTTCTTGTCTTTTCTACCACATCCCACTTTCACTGTCATACTTTAACATGTGTTGGCAATGCACAGCATCGCTACTGGGCCTCACAAGAATATCATCAAAATTAACTTCAATTTCGACAGCTCAGAGCAGATAGTAATAGAGAGCTAGATTGTCCTAGTACTTTTTTGATCTTTCATTAAATTTCCAGACAAAATATATTTTATACAATCAAGAAAATGTTACGAATTCTTTTTGTGTTTTTGTCTCGTAAGGAATTGATGGAGAAGGGGATGGATAGGAGAAGGAAATGTCCATCTTTCTATCTATCCCCTCCTCTGTCTTTTAAAGGTAGGCAACGCATCTGCAACTCGCAAATGCTTGTTACAGATGTCTATGGGTAGCGGTCGCTTAGGTGACCGCTTTGCTCGTTTGCCACCTTCTTGTATAAAAGAAAAACGTCATCGTCGTTTTTAAAAATAAATAAAAACACATAGTATACTCTTTTACACATACAACATCAATTTTAATGATGACTAACATATATCAAGCACTTTTTTAATAGTTTTTATTATATTCTAAGCTATTTTTTTTAGCGTTTCTTTAAGGGTTATACTATTTTCTTGACATAGATAAATGAAAAGCATTTGCAAAAAATTCCATATATCTTGTTTTACATATTTAATTATTACACTCAATTTTGTATTGATGTACAGATTATGCATCTTTTAAACCATATTTTTTAAAATTAAATGTATCATGAGTATTGTAATTAATGTATCTACATGTGTTTATAAATATTTTGAAATAGTAAATAAAAGCTTTTCACTGGATTCTAGTACCTGTTTTTGACAATACAACCTGGTTCTATGGTAACTTTGTTACTACCTTCAATTTGATAATCTAATGTAATCTGATAATAATAATCAAAAGACATCCACAAGACCATCACAAGAAACAATAGTAGGGTCTGGAACAATATCTGTTGTATGAATAACCTGCTCGACAGGTGAAATACCACAACCTCACAGAAGACGGGATTGAAGTTGTAGTTTACTGATTTTCGTTCAATGAAGAAACAAAAGTCATCCACTGCTTACATACTGTATCTAATTAGATACTAAATTTGGTATAATACATACAAGCAAATATGCTGTAACTAATAGGAAACTAGAAAAACTTAAACTTTACTTAAATTTATATTTAGCAATTTTACTTAAATTTATCTCACATTCAGCATCCAATGAAAATATAAAATAGTGTAACAGCACCGGTGTAATGGTACTCTATTGAAAATAGTTTGTTTATAAAATTTAGGTCTTCACTTGGAACAGGGTATAAAATATTTTTGTATAATGTATCATTTCAATGATGTTTTCTTTAAAAGGGATCTAGATCTAATGATGAGCCAAATGACGTTCTTGGTATTGACATCAGACTCTACATAAGAACATTTTTATTAAATGTTTTAATCCCAGACAGTGCTAATATAAGTTTTTACTATAGATGAAGTTATTATTAAAGATAAAAATATAAAGATAAATGTTAATAAAAAAACACAGAAAAGATAGACCTCAAAAATATAGTAAGATAATTGTAAGAACAGAAAAGGAAAATTGAGACTTAGTAAATTGTATTTTATCAAATATTGTATACAATTTACACAGTCATAATTTAATAAATTGAATTAATAAACTGGTAATCTGTAATTTCTCTCTAGCCATTAGGTAACTGATGAGAATGGGTGGGCAACCTAGCCATTTGATTTTATCACTATTAATATTTTGTTTTACTAAATTTAATCCAATTTTACAAACTACCAAAACAGAAATTCAAGTTGAAATCCATACATGGCAATGGATGAGCATATTAGCATCTCGAGGTGGGTATTAAAGCTTCACTTTTATAAATAAAAAAAAAACAAACTTAAATAGCTTTGGTAACTCTTTGATAGAAGAGCTTTCTATTGGAGAAAGAATTTTTAAAGCGGGTTGAACAGTTTTTGAATTAAATATAAACAATCAAATCTTTTCTCTTCATAATAAAGGATAGATAACAGTAGAACAAAGATTTCACTCTTTTATGAAAAAAAAATCTGGAAAATTGTTTATTGTCTATGAACATTTTCAAAGCTCACAATGCCTCTAAAATACTACACGAAAAGATGTTTTCTGTGCTGATTTAAAGTAATTAAATACATTATTTTCTACATAAAAAGTAGAAGGCTGTCAATGGAACATTCTGAGAATGCTTAGACATAATCCTAAAGAGTAGAGCAGATGTAATTATCTTACTTCCCAATGAAGAGTATTTCTGGTAATTTTTATTTATCAAAACCTTGTCAATATGTATGAGTCTATAAAAATTATTTCTCAAGTATGCAAATGTGACTGTTCTTAAAACTATATCTTGTACTTAAAATATATAAAATTTCAAGATATTACTATGTTATATAATTCTCACTTCTTATTTAATAGTGGAAGTGGAACAGGTGGATGAGTCTGTATATTTGGGATGTATGTGCAGTAGAGATCGCAGGCATGTTAAAGATGTTGTGCAAAGAGTGAATATGGAAATAAAATGAATGATAGGATTTAAAATAGCATTGTATGGGAAAAGGTTGGCTAGAGGATTAAGAGGATGTTGTGAATAGAACTGTGAAAGGTATGATTTGGTGATTTGGGCATGTTGAAAGTATGAAGATATAGTGGAAAGACAAATTTATATCGCAAAAGTGAGAGTATTGGTAGAGGACATCCCAGAAAAACTTATATAATATAAGTGATATAACAAAGAAGTACCCATAACCGACAGTGAGACGTGTCAAATGGAAACCCTCAATCACTGCTACCCCCTCTGGGTTGCGGGCGTGAGTGTTACGTTATTTGATATAAACAGAAAAAATGTGTAGCATAAAGTTTTATAACATTTATTTCAATTATTGTGATATAATGTATATCTTAAGAATAAGTCAATAATAATATTATAAAGAGAAAAGATTCAATTGTTTTTTGGTTCTGGATTAACACAAAAACTAATAATAATAAACATATTATTCAAAACTTGATTAGAGAACTAAAACAAAATGAAAAACAGTTTTTCACCATTTCACAAAAAAAAAGGTTTCTTGACAAGAATTAAGCGTCTTTAGAATAATATAATTCTGTCTTGAAATTAATTTTTAAATCGTAATTATGCAGCAATCAAAGCAAATTAAATTTATTAAAATTGATTTTTATTGGTTTAAATTCAATTATTGGTTATTCCACCATATGAAAAATAATTCTACACAATATTATTATGCAAAAATTTGAAAATCCTTAATGGGTAGTAGGGAAAATAAAAAATATTAATTTAATAAATTAAGTTCATTGCAAGAGATGAGGGCTCCTAAAATTTTAATAGTTTAAGTAAAGTTATTATGAATTCATGAAAAACACCTTTTTTATATTCCATTAATTTATAAGCTAATTTATACTTAAGCTTGGGAACACAGTTAATTTTTATTATAGACATGCCATTATGCAAGTATTACATAATAATATGAACCATCAATTTATTGGTCATTCTTAACTGGAGTTTCATCCAGTGGGAACCACATTTGGTCAGTATATGATGGTTATACTACTGTCTATGCTTTTAAGAGAATGGTATATATTGATAGTTGATAACATTAGTTATCTTTTCCAGCCAGCTAAGTATTAAAAACTGCTGATACTATAGGTATAGTATTAGCATTTTTTAATAATTTAATACATAAATGAATAAGGTATGAAACATGTTGATTAAGGGAGGCTTGAAAGTAGCAAGTGATAGATAAATTAAGGATCAAAAGGTTAGCATGGTATGGCCATGTTTAAAGAGAAAGAAAGGCATGTGACAAGGAGAGTCTTAGAATAAATATCATGGGATCTGTCAGTAGGGGTATGCCTAAGAAAAGATAGATTGAATGACATCTAAATGATTAAGAAAAAAATGACTACTGAAATACCAAATTTCAAGAGAGGTTAGGAAGAGGAAAACATATGTCAACTGCATATAAAGTGGAAAATACAAAGTGAATTCAATTTTTATAAAATGCATGTAAATAAAAAGGAATACATGAATATAATGTAAGTTTGTTTTTCATTATATTTGAAGTAACAAGGTCATGGTGCAACTCCTTGATACCATTTTGAGAGAGAGGGACTGGTCCTCCTGAGGATAGATTTCTGATGATATCAAGGTAAAAATGAAAACAGAATTAATCTCAATAAGACTCTTCTTATTGAGAATTTTTTAGACAGCATTACACTATTGCAGTATTCTTCTCTAGAGAGAGATATATAATATTGTCTAAAACATTTAATTAGAATAGTAATTATCAAGTTCAGCACAAAATTTGTCATGGCAGAAATTGGTTGATTAGGGGAGGGCTTATGCCCCTTAGCCCTATCCCCTGAATCTGCCAATGTATTTAACACAATTTACTTTTTAACTCAATGATGTCATGTAGAAAAACATGTAATTAAAATTAGAAGACTTTTAGATTATATGCAGTGTACTGTTGCAACTTTATCATATGGATGAAAGTAAGAGTTGAATGAGGTAAAATAAATGTGGTAATAAAATTGTTGACACATAAATGTGATTTTTTTAATTTTATTTTAGGACTGGTCAACAGTGAGCATAATTATAATTATATAATTTCACTGACAGATTATGTGTGATTTTAAGTACTAGGGTTTAAGGCTACTTGATAACACCATATGAAAAATACCAACTAAATATTTTTCCCTTGTCATAAATATCAATGATGCGAGAAAAATATGCATTACTAAATTTATGATGTATTTACAACATCAGTTGGTTACTTAAAATGAGGACGTAAGCTGTTAACATTGAGCATTTTTATACATACATCCCGATTGTATGTAACATATTTAGAATTTAACACTATCTAGCTTGAACTTGATCTAAAAGATTTCCGAAGAGTAAAATAATTAATGTCTAAGTTTAAAGGGAGCCAAGTTACATTTCTAGATGGTTAGACATGTACCATATTATCCTTGTAATCATGACAAAGATTATCTTAGGACAAGTCCTAATGATGACAGCAGACCATCATTCAGACAGGTAGTAGCCTAAACTGCAGAGTAGGTCCTATGCATAGTGAAAAATAGATATTGCCTATTTCTGTCTACCATTAAATTGCTTATTGGGAATATATATGTGATAGCTCTTTCATTTAAAAGATATGTTTCAATTTAAAAACAATAATTTGACATTGGATCACCTCAAAATGTCACTTTAACAATAACAACCATGTTTATATGCAATAATAGTGAGAATATAAAATGAACAAGATAAATTATGTATAAATAATAGTCACATATTTATATTCACATTAGAGAAATTATAATTTCTTCAATATTTATAGTAACTTTATATTTTATGTTATATTTCTCTAATATTTATTAACATTGAACACTATTTTAATCAATTTTATTACATATTGAAAAGTATGAGTTTTACAACATGTGTATACTACATATATAATAAAAAATTGCCACATGGATGTTGGTGCAAAACTTTATAAGGGTTGCACCTATTTGTCTAACTGTTTTTTTGTAGTGTTGAATTTTTCAGGACCAGTTTTCTATGAAAGAAAATGTATAAAAGACAATGTTTGAAAATCATTTGACACTAGAAAAAGAACAGTAGGTAGATTGCTATAGTAAAGCTAATATATATATATATATATA
>DWLR01001570.1:0-17756 GCA_018246295.1 Papilio alexanor hazarajatica
CCAAGGTGGTACCAGTAATGCCGGAGAGTCCACCCCGGGCCTAGCTCGGGCAGCCCCATCGTATCTGGGGGGGGGGGGCACGCCTCTACGTCGCGGCGATGCAGATGCGTCGACCGCGGGTCCATCAAAGGACCATCTAGCAGGGTCTTGGAGATCGAAAATTCCGACACGTACCAGGAGAGGGCGATGCATTCGCCCTTATACGACGGGCAGTCCAAGCCTCCGGGTGCTGAGGCTGTAGCTTCAAAATTTATGGCAATTCCGACTCGGACTCCGGAAAAGTAGTCGCTAGCTCAGAAAAAGTAGAGGAGCAGGAGCGAAAGGAAAGAAAACCCTCCCAAATCCGGAGGAATCGGCGTGTGAAATGCAATCCTGTACCAACACACAAATCAGCGAGCGACTTAAACAGAATCTCCTCGTCATCGAGCAGGTAGTGGACAGGAACTTAAAGGGTACCTCTGCCCACGATTTACGTGTGGTTTCTCGCAACCTTAAAGCCGCATCGGACGAACTTGCACGGAGGTCTGTTCACTCGAACATTGAAAGGTTAGAGCGAGAGAATGCTGAATTACGCTCTCAAGTTTCCAGCATGAGCGCAAAGCTGGAAAAACTTACAGAAGAACTCAAATTACTTCGCGACAATACCTGTAGAACTTTAGGACCGCGAAGGGTTGTCGACATTAATCCTTATAGGTCCTCCCCGGCACCAAAGTCCTCAAGACTTATGGAGCGCATTGGAGCCCTAATAGAGTCCAAATTTGTTGCTTTTGAGGATAAGCTGTTCCCGGATAGAGTTATCCGGCCGGTACTAGGCGCAAAGGCGAGCACCGTGAGCAATACATCGCACGAACTTGCCATCCCAAGAACAACAAGGGTACTCCGTCCGGCCAGTCACGCAGACAAATAAAGAAAAAACTATCACATCGCCCCGTGGCGGACCTACCTCCAGTTACATTGCCTCAGCCACAAATAGCATCGCGGACAGATCAGGTGCGGTAAACGTGGGCGACTGTAGTGAAATAATCTAAATCTACCGCACAAGATCCTAACTCGAATAAAGGGCGGAGGAAGAAAAACGCAGAGTCCCTACTTCGGCAGCTGTGACGATTACTATCCCAGTGGGCTCGTCCGTTACCTATGCCAAGGTAATGGAGATCGCTAAAAGTGGATTTCCACTTTCCTTCTGTTAGGGATTCACGGCCCAGAATGCACCTGTTTCGGCGGCGTCCCACTAGGTAGTAAGAGGTCCTCCACCTATCGCTGCCTGGGACAGCTCCCAATTTTTTGACCAGTGCCTCGGTTCAAGAGAGGGCCTCGTATTATACCTCGCGGCACGCTACTCGGTCCCTCGTCTTGCGCTGGTAGGCACCAGTCTGTAGACCCGTAGAAGAAATCGTGGCCGCTGCTTTGGACCACGAAGTGAGTAGGGATCGTCACCCAAGGAAACACCTTTTGCAAGAATAATTCCCTCGGGGTTCGGCCTAGCACTTGTGGTCTCGACGGAGGCTAGCATGCGACTTGCCAACTCGACGGATAGCTAACGAATGATGTTGGTTCTATTTTCGGAGATATCGTTGCTGGTAACCTTTAACGGTTTTGACAGCTTCATCTGACACAGGGCTCTCGATCCGGGTGATCAAAAGCTAAAACAATAAATAATAGATCCCTAGTGTTAACTAAGTCCCTAGTTGCTGTGTACAGCTATATGTGTGAGGTGGAATATCGTTCGGATATCACTCTGAAGTGACCCGCAATGGTTTCTATTTTTAGGTCATTATGGATATCTTTGTTCCGCTGATACCATCGAGCACCTGTGGCTTTACGAAGGAACTGATTTTGGACAATTTGAAGTTTGTTAATTTTAACAGGGGCTGATGTGGGCGAAGACTACACTTGCATAGGCCATGATGGGGTGAATGCAAGTTTTGACAAGATGTAGTTTGTGTCTCAGAGAGAGTTTGCTAAAGGAACATGTAAGGGGATGGAGTTTGGCAATGACAAAACACGCTTTAGGTCAGATGTCTTTTATGTGGGCATTGAGCCTTGAGTCGAGAGTGACGCCAAGGTATTTTACGGATTTTTACGGTGTGAGGGTAGAGCCTTGAGGAGGCGGTTATTGATGCCGTCGATACCCGGCGAGGATTTTAATTTTACATTTTTAATTATGTTAACGAGTTCGTCTGCGGTTACTGGTTCTAAGGGGTCTCCGTCTGGAAGAAGAGCCGCTCTACGTTCCACTTCCTGGTCGACTGAGTTAATGTGTGCTGTGTCTGCGAGTGAGGTTGAACATTGGCATTGATTTTCAAGACATTCGGCCAAACATTCGGCTTTGTCTAGGTCATCGAAAGGAATGGAGTTGTCTTTTGGATTTATGAGGGGTGGCATTGTTGCTTCCAGTAAGTGGTATTGGAAGGTTCGAGATCAGAGAGCAGATTGTCTCATCTATCTGTTCTGAACTCTGTAACCTGCGCTTTGACCTCTCGTTGAAGTTTGCGCAAGTTAGTTCTGTTTTGCTCGGTTCTGTATTTACTATAACGCCTGAGAGCGGCATTTTTAGTTCTTATCAGCCGTCGAATATCGGCTGGAAGATCACCGAAGTGATTAGTAGTTTCGGCAACCATCCTAGTAGAGTCAACGACAACTGACTAGAGGTGGGATGAGAGAAATTTAAGCGACTCGACGGCCGTGTCGGGAGATTCAATAAAGTCTGGGATGGCCTTAAGATGCTCGGAGTTTCGAGTTTGACCTCGACTGAACGCCAGTCTACTATGGGCTTCTTTGAGGGGATTCTAATTAGAGGATTACCTCGTTTAAAAATAACGGGGCGGTGGTCGGAATTAAGTTCGTTTATGGATTCTATTGAGACAATATCTAAGGTAATGTTTTTAATTAAAGCCACATCGAGAATGTCTGGCCTACATCTTACGTTTCTGTGATTGTGAGCGGGGGTGTTGGGAGCTATGATATACACATTCAAATTAGTCAATAGTTCGTATAAGATTTTACCGTTTGTGTTGGTTGAACGAGAATGCCAACTATCGTGTTTACTTTTTAAGTCGCCTGCGAGAATTACAGAGGTGTCTAAGTTGAGTAAACACCTAAGGTCCGAATCTAAGATCTGTTTCTTCGGTGGCAGGTACACCGGGGCGATTGTGATGTGTGGATGGCCAGTAACGGCGATTTTGCATACTGTCGCTTCAATATTAGTGAGTGTTGTTGTATTTAATGGAATGGTTCCTTTATAAAAGGAACTTGCACTGCAGGAATAGATAAGCGTGCCACGCTTGGGGGAGGTAAGCCTATCGTTGCGAATAATATTGTAGTTAGCAATCTTTGGATTGCTGTGGCCGGGTTTAAGAAAGGTTTCTTGCACTAGTATGATGTCGATGTTATCTAATCGTTCTTCTCCAGACTTGGCCGCACGGAGTTCGCGGGAGAGGGCGAGGATATCCGGGATGTTAATATTTTTAAGATAGCTACAGAGCTGAGAAACGGGTTTTTGATTACCCATAAGGGGCTTGATGGGTGCGGTATGTGTTTCGACTGAGGGAGCTTGAGCTACTGTTTTAGGGATCTGAATAGTTACGACGTCGGATTTATTCCAAGCTGGTTTTTGCGGAATAGGTGCGGGGACGAAGTTTTCGCACGAGTTTCGTAACGGCACGAAACTCATCTACTGAAGCTAAATTAAATTTGATTCCCTGCGCTCTTGACTGCGCTTTAAGACTTATTATATTTTTGGTCGCCATCCATTTGGACACGCACGCCCATTTGCCCTTTTCTTAGAGGATGATTGGGGGGGAGGTTTTTCTTTGTGAGGCTCGGACGGCGCAGTGGTAAGGGCTGCTGCTTTTTTCGCGGGAGCGATATTGTCTTGCGGGGATTTAGGTTCCCGCTTGCGCTTCTTAGTGACAGCTTGGAAGCCATCGTCTGTCTTCGGGTGCGACTGGTCATGTCAGAGACCTCGGAGGAATCAGAACTATCAGAGGATGAGACTGATATTTTGGAGAGTGACCACTGCCTGGGTTTGGCAGGGGTCACTCCAAAATATCAGGTTATAAATATCTCCCTGGTTGTGAGGACGTGGTTATTGGTTTCGCACTAGAGGAGTACGATGTCGACGAAGAAGAGGGTCGTGTGGATCCCGCAGCACATTTGCAGCGGGAGAGGAACGTGCATAGGACGCGGGAGCGGTACTCGCGTTTGCATCGGGTGAGGAACGTGGGGAGGATATGGGAGCGGTACCCGAATTTGGAGCGGGTGCGGGACGTGCGGAGGAGGCAGGTGGTAGACGTGCGTCAAGCGCAGCAGAGTGTTGCGCAGAGGGCGCTATCAGAGCGGAAGGCGCGGCTGGGGGACGCGCAGACGAAGCGGACGGTGGACGGGGGTTGCCACTGGCGCTGTCTGTGGGGCACCGTCTCGGGCCCGTCTAGGGTCGCGAATCGCGGGTATCGAATTCCGCCGGGATTTTAAATAATTTTCCCAAATGAGTGGGTGTTGAGTTTTTAGGATGTCCATTAGTTCGGACTTCATCATGAGGGAGCTTTTTGATGGTCTGTCTACGGAGCAACAGCTAACTAGACCCGGCGCTTTAGGTGCTCCGGGATGTGTACCTAGCTTATTACCTAATGCAATAAGCGGGGGAATTCACTGAAAAATTTAAAGGGACTTACTAAGAATTGCTGTGTTCACCGCACAACACTATCACAATAACGCACTATTCAATTTGGCTTAGCCCCCCGTGAGGGAGGCACAAAGCCGGGCGACGCGGTGACTGCCGCGGCATGTACAGAACCAGAGCGAATGACCATTGATATCGGAATATCTGAATTGGCGACCCTTTTTATACATGCGCTAGGCCAAAATGGCCGCTCGGTTGCGCTTAGACCACTTGTGCTAGAACCGAACCCATTAGTTGTCCTTTATTAATACAAAATCATATAACACAAAATACAAAGACAAAATACAGTTATACATACAAATCTTACATATACTTTATCCTAGTTTATTTATAGGTTAGCTTATATTTATTCATACATATTAAACTTATACAATCTTTTCACATATTATAACATGTACGTACAAAACCTTAAGTAAACTGAAACAGTATGTATAACTATTGCATATGCGATTCTTTTAATAATTTACAATTTATCAACATGTGCATAGCATCTATCATATGGAACGGTCGGCATATACAAATTCCATTACATTCGTAATACACACAAGCATATGGCATATGACAATACTTTATAGCTATTGCACACACATACTTTAGCATATTAAATATTTAACCAAACCATACAATATGTTTACTACATTATCTATCGGAGCGATACACATACGTATAATTGTCACACATTAACACATATTATTCCTCGTGGTACTTTCAAAATATTATTTTAATTTACCAGCACTCGTTCTCACGGTGCGAACCTACCGTCCGATACCGTTAGGCACTGCAATAAAATCTTCAAGTAGACTTTCTAAAAGCAGCCCGGCCGACCGTCGATTTCCTTTGTCGTAAAGCGACGAGTTCTTCAGGTAAAAACCCTTCTTTTGTCCGTCAGTGAAACTACCCGCGAAACGCCTCCAATTAAGCCATAAAACAGACGTTGCGTCTTACCAATTCTTAGTAGTTTCACTCGACGGTGCGCCCGCTCATTGCATTTAGGCAACATGTGTTCGGCCGGCGGAGGCGCGAATTGTCGACCTTATATTTCGTCGCCAAGAGCACCGAAAAGGTGGATAAACTGGCGTCAAAGTTAAAAGAGGTTCACTTCGACCTACATCTCAAAATAAGCCGACCGAATAAAATGGGTCACATTCGCTTAAAGGACCTTGATGATGCCCTTAGATGCCAAGAGGTCGCGGAAGCAATATCGGAAATGGGAGGTTGTTCAGTTGACGATATTAAAGTCGGGGAAATGCGCCGAACACCCTCACGCATGGCTACTTGCTGGAGGCGCTGCCCAGTAAAGGTTATTAGGGTGCTACTAGCCGCGGGCGCGTGCGAGTGGGATGGGGATATGTACGAGTTGAAACTAGATCCTAGGCCCATGCTTTAAGTGCCTAGAGAGGGGACACGTTGGTAGCAAGTGCCCTAGCCCGATAAACCGGGGGGAGCGGTGTTACGCTTGCAGTGAGACTAGGCATAGGGCAAAAGAGTGCACGGCATCAACGCTCAAATGTCCACTTTGTTTGGATATAGGGAAGTCATCTGACCATCGCTATGGTAAGATGTGCGCCCCGCAAACAGTGGAGCGCAAGGGAAAGAAAAAAAAAACCCAGCGGCCACAAACACGACGACCATTGCTGCTTCGGTAGCAACTCCGAGCAATCTCTCGGATGCGGAGCAAATGGAGGCTTAACGATAACACACCTAAAAGTCCTCCAGGGCAACCTAAACAACTGCCGCAGTGCACAGCAAATTCTGTTGCATACCATTGCAGAATGGCGTGTTGCGCTATCAGTGGTAGCAGAACCTTATTCAGTGCCTGATCATCCTCGTTGGTTTGGAGATAACACGGGCCACGTGGCGATCTGTTGTTCCAAGTAGTTCTTCGGGACACTCTCCATAGTATAGATGGTAAAAAATGCAAAAAGACGCAACGTTTCTGCGCAATGTCGTTGACCATTCGAGTTGCTCTTCGTTGTATGTGGTCAAATGGAAGAAGCTGGTATTGTGAAGCTTCAGCCAAGAGATACGAGCAGTATTCCATGTTAGGCCGAACTTGCGCTTTATAAAGTTAGAGGCAATGGTCCGGCTAGAAATACAGTATTTCTAGCTCCGTCTAGTGACCGCGAAACTGAACATCATTCGATATGTCTACACCGAGGATACTGATACTGGCTGAAGCAACCAGAGGAGTCCTTTCGAAGCGAAGGCTCACGACATAGGGTTGTTTTTTGGCGGTGAACGCGCAAACTTGTGTCTTTTTGAGGTTAAACTCGACAAGATTTTGTCGACCCCAAACAGAGACATTACCCAGTAAGGTCTCAAGTTCAGACACAATCTTGTTCCGGTTCTCAATGGCGGTACCATGAGAAATAATAGCGCGAGCCGTGCACGATGCATCACCAGCGCTATCGTCTGCATAGCAATGGATGTTGCTTATTTGCAACATGTCACTGATATGCAAAAGAAACAGGGTGGGAGACAGTACACAGCCCTGTGGCACACAAGCATTAATAGGATTGGGGTCCGAGCATACACCATCGACAACGACCTTAATGCTACGACCCTCTAGAAAGCTGGTAATCCAGTCGCACAATTTCTCAGACAGCCCATAGGAAGGTAGCTTCCAGAGAAGCGCTTCGTGCCACACCCGATCAAAGGCTTTGGCTATGTCCAAACTAACTGCCAAGGCCTCCCCCTTACCCTCTATTGCCTCTGCCCATCGATGAGTCAGGTACCTCATGAGCTGGCAGTTAATGGTCATTTCCATTATTTTCGAGAACATGGAGGTAATGGCTATAAGCCCGTAGTTGGACGGATCAGACCTGTAGCCTTTCTTCGGGATCGGGTGGATTATGGCAGTCTTCCAAGATTTCGGGACAACGCCTAAGGAGTAGGAGAACCGGAAAGGACGCGTTAAGACCGGTTCCAACGCAGGAGCACATGTCCTAAGCACGATGGGGGGAATTCCGTCAGGCTCGCTCAACTTATGGGTGTCCAGAGATTGCAGCACCTTACGCACTGATCTCTGGAGAAACTGGATTTCGGACATAGAGGTCTCACCGTACTGAATTTTTGACGGCAAATTATCTTTGTCCGTCCCTTCAATGTTACCGAGGCGACGAGAACAGATACCTTCCCTAACGTACGCGCAGAACCCGGCCCTGGGTACAAAGGAATGTTCTAGTTTGTAACCGGGGTAGGAAAGATACGAGGTGTCATCAGGAGAAGATGTCTGTGTCTCAGTTAAAAATAGCAAGGCCGGCTTGGCCGTCTCAAGGTGGTAGTGGACGGCTTCCAGACTGGAATGGAGTCCCCTGATGTTACAGAAATCCGCAGCAAGGGTGGCAGGGGTTGCCGAAAGTTGCTTACTACGTTTGCCTCGTCCTGTAACGGCGAGCGGAATTGTGCCCTCCCCAGAATACGCAGGGCAACCCGCGCGCTTACGCCCTGTTACATCCCAGATTACTATGTTACTATATTCCTATGACAGCATTATTCCATGTATCAAACGACGGATCTCCTATGAGTCAAGGCAGTCCGAGTTAGTCTGTCATAAGAGCCGCTCGACGCGGCTAGGTGTTTTCCTATATTTTATTCTCTGTATCCTATTTTGTGTGTCCTTGTATTTTAAATAAATCATAATTCTTTTAAGAAGTGTTTTTTTTAAACACAATCTCCAATATCGCCGTAACAAATTGGTGGCAGCGGTGAGATGCCGAAAAATGAAAACCTTGCCTTGAAGCATCGCCACGAAGTGAAGTGCTAATTCCAAAGTGCTAAATCCATCTCGACAACGAAAATGGCGCGTATTCATTGATTATCGCAAATTAAACGACATCACTATCGGAGAATGTTATCTCATACCTAATATTTCTGAAATTTTAGATCAGTTAGGCAAATGTAAATACTTCAGTACTCTTGATCTCGCTTCCGGCTTTCACCAAATCAAAGTGTCTGAGAAAGATGCCCCTAAAACCGCTTTTTCAGTTCCGGAAGTTCCAATCGGACAAGTGTGAGTTCTTACCTAAGGAAGTATCCTATCTCGGTCTTATAATTACGGACAAAGGTGTGAAACTAAACCCAGAAAAGACAACTACTGTAGCACAATTACAAAAATAAAATCTTTATATAAAATCTTTCATGGGTCTAGTGTCGTATCCAAACCTATCTAAAACTGCAAAACCTTTAACTAATCTTCTAAAGAAAGATGTCCCGTTCGATTGGCAAAATGAACATCAATTAGCTTTCGAAAGTTTGAAAAATGCTTTAATTTCAGTTCCTATCTAGCATATCCTGATTTTTCAAAACCTTTTATCCTAACTTGTGATGCATCGAACTATGCAATTTCCGCCATACTATCTCAAGGTCCAATAGGTAATTCCGTCCTATCGCATTTGCCTCGCGTACTCTAAATCGTGCCGAGTGTAACTAGTGTAACTGAGAAAGAATGCTTAGCTGTTATATTCGATACTAAAACCTTTAGACCCTATTTATATGGACATCGCTTCACGGTAATGACAGATCACAAACCATTGGAATGGATCTTCAAGTGTAAAGACCCAGGTTCACGTCCCATTCGTTGGCGACTAAAATTAGAGGAATTTGAATACAAAAAAGGTAAAATGAACACAAACGCCGATGCTCTTTCTCGATTTCCGGTGAATCCAATTCAACCTGAACCCTTTTCACGAACTAACTTAAACACAGATAATGTACAAGAGTTAGACAGAGACCTAATGGATTTGCTCATATATCCGCCTTCTTTTAATTTCGATGAATTGATGAATAATTCTCCACCCATTTTCGAACACAGTGACGACAACATTACGACATTCCCTGGAATTTATTCACCACCTCCGAATCCCAATGTCAACGAAAATACTACACAGCCCTTCGATGATCATGTTGTTTTAACCCCTGTTCCATCCACAAGATCCCCAGACTTGAATCTACCTAATGATGACTATTCCACATTTTTAAAAATTATATCTAAATCCAATAAAAACTTTGACACTAAAATTCTAGAACATAATGAGGAAATCACTGAATTAAATTGTAAAATAATAATCTTACCAACTTCAATCGATCTAGACGATTCCAACCCCTATGTTCAAGACATCCTCGACAACACACCTGATAAGGTAGAAATAACGAATAAAGAAAGAACTCTAAAATCCTTCATATCATTTAAACGTGATAACACGATCTTCTATCTTTTATTCTTTAAAGTTCACTACTTTGATAAGTCTTCTTATGTGGATATCTATAATAGTCTAAAATCCCTCAGAAACGAATTAGTCTTAAATCTCGATAACAATATCACCACAGATATAGCTATAACAGAATTTCGAAATCCATTCGACACACTACTAAAACGTATAACATGTTAGGTTTAAAGATCTTTATTTCTCATAAGAAACATTGTTTCGCTTACAATGAGAATAATACAAATACAACATGTGGGCTTGCGGGTAATACGTAATGTACATAAAATACACCACAAACATAAAGCGTAAAAAAACCTTAACATAACAATAAAAAAAATCTAGAGTAAACAGGAATTACAAAGTTACCAAAATTTGTTAACGTTATTGTTATATAATAATTATGACAGCTCGGCAATAATATGTGATTTGAGTTTATTTTTGAAACTATTAAAACTATTACAATTCGTGATCTCGTCTGGAAGTGTGTTGAACATTTGAACGCCTTCAAATGTATGTTACTAATGTATGAATGTAAAAATGAATACTAATGTATGTATGTAAAAATGTATGTTAATAATGTTACTCTATTTAATAGCTCGGGAATAACTGTACACATATATAAGATAAAATTATATTTCCATCCCTTTCGGAAATCCCTAAAATTTGGAAAGAAAATCAAAATATTCCAATAGCTGGTCATCTCGGCGCTAACCGAATGCTTAAACGAATTTAAGAAACTTTTTACTGGAAAAGTATGCGTGGAGATGTCGAAAATTTCGTAAAGAAATGTCCACAATGCCAACTCAATAAAGCTCTCAGACGAGTAAACCGTGCCCCTATGCAGATCACTAGTACTTCCACTGAACCTTGTCAAAGAATATCCCTAGATGTCGTAGGACCTTTACCCGAGTCGGGGCCAGGCAAACTTAAATACATTTTAACTATACAAGACGACCTCACCAAATTCTCAACCGCATACCCTATCCGTAGCACAACAGCCGAAGAAACAAGCGAATGTTTACTTCACTATATTTCTGTATTTAGAATTCCTACAACAATTTTAACCGACCAAGGTACTAACTTCACATCAGAACTATTTAAAGAAACTTGCAAATTCCTAAAGATTAAAAATATATGGTCCTCACCCTACCATCCACAAACTCAAGATGCTCGCTCTGGAAAGGAGTCATTCGACACTTAAAGAATATTTAAGATCTTTCGTAAATCTAGACCAACCAAATTGGCCTCGTTATATCTATACAGCTATGTTCACCTACATCTGTCACATACATCTGTCCATTCTACAACTCGTTACGCCCCCTATGAACTAATGTTCGGTAACAAATCTGTAATTCCTAGCTCTATCTATGTGGAAGCTGCGGGAGCTACTTATCCAGACTATGTACGTATGCTTCAGAATCTATTAAAATATTCTCGAGAAAAAGCCTTAGAGTTCATAAGAAGGTCCAAAGAAAACTCAAAGTTGTACTACGACAAACGCACGTCCTGTAAAATATAAATCTGGAGACTACGTCTATTTGAGAACTCATTTAAGAATGGGCAAAGCCCTCTCGCCAGTCTGGAAAGGTCCTTATAAAGTTATTAAAATTAATGGTAAAAATACCCTTACCTTACTAATTAATCGACGTCATGTGATGCATCACTTCGACCAAGTAAAGTTGGTCGAAGTCATCGGGAGCAACCCATAATCCCTTTATAATTATATAATTTAGTATAAACAAAATATATGATAGGATAGAATAAAATTAATAAAGCCCAATTGCAAATTTTAATACCAGTAGATATAAAGCATTTTAAACCACACATAGAAAATATTGAAGAGACTAAAAATCGCAAAGTATATCTGAAACAAAATTCGAATCATAGAAGTTGAATCCGAATGCTATAACTCATTAAAACCATTAAAAGCGCGATTCCAATATTTAGGCCAAGTATGTACGTCGCGCTCAACTGCGCCAGCAGGAAGCGGCCGCCGGGGCCAATAGGAGTCTGGGTAGGGCAGAACAGGTCTGGTATAGACAAAATCTAAAGGGATAGAAATGGATACCAGGTCAAATAGTGGAGGCTATCGTAAGCAGCAACTATAAGGTTAGGGGTATGGACGGCGAGGTAGTGCACAGGCACATAGATCAGCTGCGAATGCGACCGAGCGAGGGCAGGCCGTCGCTAGCGTCATCCACGCCCAGGGTGAGTGAACAGTCAGTTAACATCGCAGACTCTCAGGGTTCAAACCCTGGGGTTTTGGGGACCGAGGAGGCCGAGTCGGAGGGGACGGCGGGGGCAGGGCCGCCGCCGCGCGAGTCTGAGCAGCCGGCGTCGCAGCCGAAGCCCGCTCCGGCTTCACCGGGCGGGGTACGCACTTTGCCCCCGGTCACTACAGCTAGAGTTCGCCCGATTAGGCAGTGTAGAATAAGTAAGCATAAGTAGTTATGAAGAACTGTATTTCGCATGGTTTAGGTTATATTAGTTTAGTTCATTAGGTTATAATTGGTCTGTGTTTGTTTAATTCGTACTCTCATGTAATGGTTAGTCATAAGATAGTTCTGTATTTAGTGCGGTGGAATGTGGTGTAGGTAGCTGCGAATAGTGTGTCAACGCGATACCTTACTTATTGTGCACTAATTATGCTCTCAGTCGAATTAAACATCTTGACTTAACACTACACAAAGTTTATAAAATGTATTCAAATAAGTTATTTGCAGTAAACCAAAGCAGTTTATATGTGTATTATTAGGGGAAACAAGTATCCAAAAATATTAAAAATAATGCCCACATCAACTATTCTACGCGGACAAAGTCGCGGGCAAAAGTTATCCTTACTAATATTATAAATATGAATGTAAATTTGTTTGTTTGTTAGGCTTTAATGTAAAAACTACTAAACCGATCATCATGAGACTTTGTACACATATTCTCTAAGACATTGAGAAGGACTTAGAATACTTATTATTACAAAAAAAAAATACGCAGGGTAAAAAAATCATTATATTATAAATGCGAATGTTTGGTAACTACAGTAATGTAGGTAACTCCACAACGGCTGAACAGATCTGGACGAAATTTGGCAAAGAGATAGATTATAGTATGGAATAGCACTTAGGCTTTTTATCCTAAAATATAAGCGTAATAATGGCTGTTCTAATATCGTAAGTATTAATCATAAAACCCATTAATACTTCGTGTTGATTTTTTTTTCTTTGGACTTACCACGGATGACTAAATACAATTGACAGATGGTAAAATAATGGCAGAAATGTTAAAATATCTTATTTTAATAAATTCGTTTCTTAAAGCTTTAATTCTCTCCAGTAATGTCAACTTAAATAAATGTGGTAATGGATATGTTATAGTAGTAACCACAGGAACTGATCCAAGTAATCTTTTACACCGTCAAATATGGTAAATATGGCATACAATACCTCTAAAATTAGTATTGTAAACCTCTTTCGGTGTGTCGGTGTTTTAATCTTTAGTTAAATAAATATATAAGTTTTTTTATATAAGAAGGGGGCAAAAGAGCAACGGGTCGCCCAATAATAAGCGATCATCGACATCCATGGACATTCTCAACAGCAGAGGAACCGTAAATACGTTGCCGGCCTAAAAGAAAATTATAGTAATAAATTATATTATTAAAAAGAAAATTATAACTCAGACTAGGATAGGAAATAATTACCTATACAAACACAGGTTTGTAATGCTGAGCTCGCAATTACGCATTAAAACTCCAATATACAAGATTATTTTATGAATGTAATACTGTATATATTTTTTACTGTTTTTAGCTTTACACATAAAGCCAATATCTTGTCGTGTTGGAGAGCCCAAAGTAAAAGGAATGATGCTTTTAATAGTTTTGAAACGTTTTTCTCTTTGGTAAATTCGTCTGAATTTATTGATAAAAATAAAAACAGCTCTGTTATCCGAACCTTTACTTTCAAAGGTAAGTTACAGCAGTGTTACCAAATACTAAGAAAATGACTAAAATCAAGATGAAATAGGCTTATAAATTACCAGAGATACACGTAATAGCAGGCAAAGGCGCCCATGATGTTGGAAAAACAGTCTTCTCCGTTAATAATTTATGAAAATTGTTCAATATGTCGAAATGGATGACTCGATAATATAATAATAATATATGTACCTTTAAAACCGTATAAATCAAAATATTTGTATAGGTAGACCAATACTATAAACATCAAGATGTTCTTAATTATAATCGAGGCGTTGTCCCGAAATCATGGAAGATTGTCATTGTTCACCCGATCCTAAAGAAAATCGACAGCTCAGATCCGTTCAATTGTAGGCATATAGCAATAACCCCTTGTTTTCCAAAATCATGGATAATAATATCAACTGCCAGCTCATAAGGTACTTAGAGGAGCACCAGCTGCTTAGCGATCGTCAGTACGGCTTTCGTCAGCGTCGCTCAGCTGGTGTAGTTCTAGCGTACCTTAGTCATCTTTGGGCTCAGGCAATCGAGGGCAAGGGCCTCCCCCTTGGCAGTTAGTTTGGATGTAGCCAAGGCCTTTGATCGGGTGTGGCACAAAGCGCTTCTTTCGAAGCTACCTTCCTACGGGCTATCCGAGAAATTGTGCGACTGGATGACCAGCTTCCTGGAGGATCGTAGCATTAAGGTCGTTGTCGACAGCGCATGCTCAGATCCGAAACCTATAAACGCTGGTGTACCACTGGGCTTTGTACTGTCGTCCACTCTGTTTCTTCTGTATATCAGTGACATGCTGCAAATTAGCAGCATCCATTGCTATGCAGACGATACCACCGGTGACGTTGTACCCGGGTCGCGCTAATAGTTCTCGGGCCACCGTTAATGAGAGCCGGAATAAATTTGTGTCTGAACTTGAGACCTTACTGGGTGGTTTCTCGGACTAGGGGCGACAAAATCTTGTCCAATTCAACCCCAAAAAGACATAGGATTCCGCGATTACCGCTGAGAAGGAACACTTCGTCGTAAATCTGCACTTCGAGAGCACGCCCCTGTTTGCATCAGTCAGTATTAGTATTCTTGGCGTTGACATATCGAGTGACGTGCACATGTGACATTCGTGGTCACTTGGAAGATAAGACCAAGCTGGCCTCCAAAAAGCATGGTGTGCTCAACAGAACGAAGCAGTATTAGCCACATTTAGCTGTATAAGGCGCAAGTGCGGCCTCACATGGAATACTATTCGCATCTCTGGGTTGGAGCCCTACAATACCAGCTTCTTCCATTTGACCGCATACAACGGAGAGCGATTCGAATCCCCAACGACCGAGCTCTTACTAATTGCCTTGATTTGAACATAAGTTTCCTTTGCATATTTTACCGCATTTACCATGGGGCACTACCCAACTTCTTCCTCAAACTTGAACTGAAGAATTGTTTGGAACAATTCCTGCCGCGGAGTTTCGTCATCGCACCACTCGACAGCGCCAAATATCACCCACATCACCTTGTTTAACATTCCACAACCTTACGGTTCTCGCGAAACTTTCTGTCGCACACAGCCGCGTTGTGGAATTATCTGTCCTCAGTGGTATTTCCAAACCAATACGACTTAGGGTCCTTCAAGAAAAGAGCTTATCTTTTCCTTAAAGGCCGGCAACGAATTTGCGTTCCTCTGGTGTTGCGAATGTCCGTGGGCGTCGGTGATCGCTTATTATTGAGCGACCCGTTTATCGTTTGCCCCCTTCTCATATAAAAAAAATCTCTTCAATATTTAAATTTTATTGCAGGTCATGTTATGTTTTATTAGAGGTTATATAGCAAATATTATATTTATTACAGCTCATGACAACTTTCCAGGACTAAATATAATGACAAACATTTTGAATGAAAATAAAAATATTGTACGTCAAGGTAAATGTGTACCACGGTCGATACTGATAATAATTTTCAATTCTCCTATTTATAATCTTTCTGGTTATCTAAGAAAACTTGTCGGTTATCGAAAACCAGGTGGATTTAACAAAATAAAAAAGGTAATTTTAACTACAATATTCGGTGGGGGTTTTTACTAATTGTACGGAAGGTTACATCCTCTTACCGTAGTGAATTTTGGAGTGAAAATAATACGAAGTCGATATAAAATCGGTTTCAAAAGATATGTGACCAAGGTGAAAATCATTTTGATCTTTCTGAAGGTTATTATATATTTGTCTAGTGATAAATAACATTCGTGATCGTCTAGTTTAGGACTTGATGTGATGATGTAATGTGTGTGTAGACTTGATGACATGTGTTTTCATAGTAATTCTATTATGTTAGGTATATTTAACTAATTGGAGGAATTAATATTTAACAAGAATGTCAGTCATAGAAAGTGTTATAATGTATTAATTTGTTAATATCCCTTCACGCTTGCAAAGGGCTCAGATAAGAAACATTTGTAAAGGGATTACAATGATGATCTACAGAATACCCGATACAAGAGTTAACCGCTCCCCTCATTTCTTTTCTTTAAAAGTTTTAATAACGTTAGTTACATGCATATCTAACTCTTTAGTTGAGGATGCCGAAGGGTAACGGTGCTCATGTAACATCCGCATCGTTCAATTACAGTGGAAGATTATCCCTAATGCTGGGGCTACACAAACGGAAAATGCCGCTTATTATCGCGATGATGGACGGTTAACGTAGGTGTAGCCACGACTTAACGCGATAATTTGACAACGGTATTCACATTGCCGTTTGACGTTAGGCGATAACTCGGGTGGCGGTACGTCAAAGAGATTAATACGAGAATTAATGCGTTGAAGCGGCCACATCCCGTACGTCAGAATGCCGTAGAGATGGGATATACTAGGTAAATCGTGTAATTAGTATCTAGAGGACGTGTTCCAAATACTAGTTTCTAGAAGTATTTAGGAGTATCGATTTTATGTATAGTGGTGACGAAAAATTTCTAAAATTTTCTTTGGTTTGCGGCAGACAAAGAAAACAAAACGATTTCCTCCAACCTCTAACCTCTCCATGTTCTATCGGACGACGAAAAGAAAACGATTTCCTACAACTTCAAACCTCTCCAACCTCAAACCTAAAAACTCCAAATTCATCCGGACGACCAAAAAAATAAAAGTTTTTTTTCCGTTTCGAACGTTTGACTAGATAGGATCTTTGTTTTTTGACAGCCATTTTCATGACTGTTACTGATCCAGAAGACCGGTGACTTTGTTTTTGTTTCCTCGACGTCGCTAATCCGCCCCTGATCACTTATTAGTGTACTATATACAGTTTAATATACTAAGAACAATTTTACTATGTTTTGCTTTGGCGGCAATGCGACTGGGTACCTGCGTTTTTTCGCCATAGACAGCACGCTGTTATGACTGCTTAATCAGTTAAATGCGATGATGTACATTTTTTATTAATAGTTATAAATAAAGTTTGTGATGCTATCAAGAATGTATTAATTTTTGAATTCAATTAATTTTTATTCTAGCTTTAAAAATTGTTGGTAAAACGTTAATTTTATCTATATTTATTTTTAAAAAAATTAATATGCTTTATTTTTAGAGAAATATTTTAAATCATGTTTTTGAAGCAAAGTTTAATTTGATAAATTTAGTTGAAGGCTTAAATGAACAGTATGCTTCGGCTGATTTTAATGAAACAATGGCTCGAAGTGGTACGTAGTCAATACGAATACATAATGTCAGTGTCTAGAGTACTACTATTATGTACATAATTAATACTCTTATACTTGAGTAAAATTGTAAATGCTTCAAAGCTTCGTTTAAATTACATTTTAAAATTATCAAATATATATATATATATATATGTTTAAGGAAAAAGAAAATATATTTCTCGCGAAGAATTTACAAGGAATAAAATTAAAAAAATAATA
>DWLR01001571.1:0-17753 GCA_018246295.1 Papilio alexanor hazarajatica
GAGTTCGCGGTAGCTTCGCCAATTTAACAGTGAATAAACTGCATAATATGCTGATAACCATTTTATATATTTATTTCCTAACATAATTCATTGATTTTCCCTTTACTAAATTATAATTAATAAGGTACGTGATTTGACATTTCCAAGCATAAAGATTCGTAAATTTCTGTGAAACAACCAAACCAACTACTAACAAACAAAAGAAGGACAAAAGATTTTTTAAGACAACCGTTACAAGACATATGGTACTGTCACGCTCGAACCCGTAAACGAAACACAATGCTATTAATTTTCTTACAGATTACAGTTAAAACGTCCGTTAGAATGCCAACAACGAGATAAAACCCGACAAAGCTAAAGCAGCAACACAACAGTTTGATCTTCGAAATTCCCTTATTTATTAAAAAATACTTTAAAAGGATTAACACTTCCTTACTAAGTGACAAAATTTTCTGGTTGTTTACAAAAATGACGCATTAATATGCTTTTAAAAATTGTACAGATTAAAATCTTAAGCCTCGACTTAGAAACAAGAAGCGATTTGGCTGTAAGAATAGTAATCCTCTGCCTTTTCCTTTACGAAAAAGAAATTAAAAGTTATTGTGTCAAATGAAACATATACATTTGGAAAATGTTACTTTTAGTTACATTTTGGCTAAATACACTAAAGTGTGAAAGGCAAAAACAAAAAAAAAAAGTTACATTTCAATTCGGATTCAATGTTTCAAATCCTTCAGTTGTCAAAATTAATTATGCATAATCATGATGAAGATATGATGTTGGTATCGATCTTGTAGTTTTTTAATCATGTCATTGATAACGAGGGACAGTTGGAAGTGTTAATACGTTAATGATGCCGTATTAATTAAGGAGATATTCGATATAACTCGAGCTGCATAATACCAGCGAAAGGTGCCTTTTAAATGGCAAAGATGTACAAGAAACGGCATTTAGAAATATCTTTGCTAAATAATGATGTCGCTTACAAAGCGATAGTTTACAATACAACTTATAGTCAACTTTGGCATCTAATATTTGCATTATTGCTATAATTGATTAAGGTACCTTTGTGTATTTTGTTAAGAACTTATTCTAAAGTTATTACGCTACGGCACACATGCTGTGTGTCTAGCTTTTGCAGTATTTATTTTTATGTCCCTAGTAAAAAAGAAACATGTATATACATTTACAATTTGCAGGTCGACTACCTAAATTGAACTGTAATGAGCTAGTCAGAAATCAAATGTAAGATTCAGTCAACTTTGTTCCTTTTTTAATCGGAGCTTTTTTTCAATTTAATACAACGAAAGTATAAATATTTTGTATAAAAAGGATAAAAGAGTGTGAGGTAGCATTATCTATATCAAAGTAACTTTTTTCCTTTCAAAATTACTCGGCTTTAAACAAATTTCGATACCATTTCGATTTGGTTCGTGCGCAAGACGATTTTGCCACGGCGATGCAGTTTAAAGGGCGTAGGTGACAGCGGCGGCATTTATCCACTTCCGTGCGATACAAGACTGGGTTACTTCGTGAGCACACACCCCGTATGTGCGACTGTGGGAACAGACCTCTTTGTTTCTCTATACAGGATGTTCTCCTTTTTGGCACCATTTGATATTAACAAAAACTGAATATATTTATTTATATAGGTATTTTAAATTTGGTTTACAATAAAAATATAAGTATATGTAAAAGAAATATAAATGTATAGGACTTGTAAATCAAACCAGGCTTACAAAGCAGTCGCAACATTATTGTTTTTTGAAATAATTTAACATGAGCTTCGATGTATTACAACTTTTTACATTAAATCGACCGGGACGAATGGGACTTCTATTCCATTATAGTGCGGCAAATACTTTTAACAAGTAAATCAGCTTTCAAGTCCTGAGTATAAAAACAAATATGGATCAGTTCAGTTCAATCGTTATACCGGCTATAAGGTTATTTAAATTAAAACACTCTAACGGTTGCATATTACCAATTAACCACAATTTACACTTCAGCTCTAATCACGTAGATGCATTACTGGTTAAGAGATGAAATTTTATTTTAAAACATCCTGTACAACGAACAACATTTCTCAAGCCTAATTAACGGCGTTCGCCACCTTCGGTTGCGATGCGCGAACAATTGTGTATTCGGAGTGTTCTAATGCGCAATTATATAGCCTCGCTTTAGTCCTTTAATAAAACACCTCGCTCCGCAGCGATTCTTTTCTTGCACTATTTATGCAACAAAAATCTATATATTCATGAAACGATTATTTTTCAAGTCCAAATAAAACATTGCTCATTTTCGGATTATTACTATAATCACGAAAGTACTGTAACCTTCTCAATCTACATTGGAGTAAAACGTGCACTTTATTGTTGGAACACTTACTACAAATAACTTACCTAACATGGCCGACTTGGTTTTCTTCTCACATAAAACAATGCGAGAAATAAAATCGATATCTCAACAAGTCGATTTTCGCGCGAATCGTGAATCGAAAGGATCCACCTATCGACGACAAGGCGATGTGCAAGCGATAGGGCAAACCGCGGGCTGCGCCGATGACCCACTACGCTAACTTTATGGCACATCGCACTCTCGATTCTGTTTTGATTCATTAACTCCGCTTCCCGCTTTTGTTGTACGTATTTAGACGGTGGGAAAACAGTAATCGTTTGAGATAAGCTCACGCTCAGTTTTAGTCCAAAACGATATTTTTGTTCAATTCTATTTTATTGCCAGCTAAGTAAATTTTTAAAAGTCGGTCAGTCAATCTTCATAAAAGCAAGCAGTATGCGTTTGTAATAACAAATCGTAAATCATACTATGAAAAATTTGTTTAGAATTAGATTATAGATTATTTTAAATTGATAATTTATTCTTATTATAAATTTATTATTTTTGCAGTAGGGGTCTCATGAAAGTTTTGCCCTCCTTACCGCCAACAGTAAAAACATACTTATTATATGTAATGTCAACTGTTATATTTATCGTCCTCCATCTAAATCGAATGAAATATTAACAGAAGTCCATGACATGAACAAGTAATAAAATTTCTTACAGAACAAGATGCGTCGCAAAATTAGGGGTAGTGTAGAACCGCGTGTGAATCGCACGTCACCAGTCGAAGCGACGTGAGCGCCCCTGGCGTAAAGTACCGCTACCGATCATTTTGTTAAGTACACACATATGTGGTCGTTCACTTCTACGCCGTTTCCATCGCCTTTCTACTCTACTAGAACTTATCATTTTTTACTATTTTGTAGTCAAAATTTTATTTAAATTTTCGAAAAATCAAAACCCATTTTTTTTGTCAACAATTGTAATTAAAAACTACATAATAAAATTTACTAACGAAGTCGACATTGAACTCGTAAAGATAATTTTTATATTAGCGTTTGAGACTAAATCAGAAACCCTAAAAATAAACGTTCGGCCAAAAGATATCTCATTAAAATGACGGACCTTTAAATTTTAAAGTTGACATGGTCGTTTGATGTTCACTTTACTCTTATCGCAAATATTTTTTGCAGGGAGTATTTTCCTTGATAGTTTTTCAAATTTGCATTTGAATTTAAATCGTCGTATAACTTCTGAAGCGACAAATAAACTAAAGATATAAATTGAATAATTTGATCCAACAATCCATCATCTTTTAAAAGTTCATATAGCCGATTGAATTAGCAATATATAAATATTATTATCGATAGCAAAACAAGTATTGGTAACCTTATAAACGCTTTATGTGATGTTAGCGTGCATATTTCTATGAAGAAGATGAATAATGAATACATGTTAATCTTCTTTTATGAAGTTTCAAGAAGTTTCGTAAAAAAAAAAATAGCACCGCGTTCCGTTCAACTTTCCTTAAATCTGACTTGTCCGCCGAACATCTTATAAGATTTTGGAAACTATCAAGTGACAGTAATTTTTATTACAGCGTGTATATTCTTGAATATTGCCAAGCTATTTGTAGTACATAAAGTCATTTTTTGTTAAAAAAAATATCGAATAGAGTCGCTTCTGAAACCCTTCCTACACCTTGTGGCAGTAATATCTGGGAAAGTTAAGTGTAATGCACACTGTTTTTCCGCATACGTACTAGGGGTGTCAATCGATATTATGTTATAGTATTCTCTTTGAAAAAATCTTTTTATGCTACATTCCAAAGATAGATACGTTTCAAAGATAGATTTGTCCCATCCTTACTATTACTTTTTTTTTGTTTGTGGCTTTCACACTTTAGTGTATTTAGCCACTGACAAGTTTACTATTACTTAATTTGTCATTTTAAAATAATAACTTTTTGAAGCACATAGTTCATCTAACTCTCTCTCTCTCGTAACGATCTTTTGTTTGTCTTCCTCACTAATTTACATGCGTTCATGACGATCGATAATAAAGTATTCATAGTAAAATATTCGTTTGTTGTTTGCTTTAGACCAGAAGTGAATTAAAGCGTGAATTAAAAATATGGGATACCAAACTACTACCAAAACAGGAGGCCAAACATAGCAGCTTAAAAATAACTTGACATTTACCGTAATAAATATAAGCGTGCATTCTCCGAGGTTTTGTGGTATGGGATGAACATCTATGGATAGGGACGCAACCCTAACAGGGATCATAACCTGCAAATTATACCGCGGCGGTCACGTGTGGCTCGGTCTCGCGGGCTACCGTCCACGTTCGCACAGTTTCGGAAGCATTAGGGCCCATTAGGCACCGTTAACACGGGGCCGTGTCACGAGCGCACGACTCGCGCGTGAGCGATCTATCGCCCATCTCCCAGTAGCCCGGATACCGCCTTTCACACGGAACCTTTTGTCGGAACATGCTACGCGTGTAACCTGACTACCCCTACCTCTTTCGATACTTCATTGTCTTGTGCAACTGTTTCCAGTTATTCAAGGCAATAGAGCCTCCAGGTGCCTTGAACACAATCTAGACAATGTTCTATTAAAACAGTACAAAGTCAAAGAATATTGTAAAAAGCATTTAAAAAAGGATACATCAAGGTACCCTTTTGTGGATTACCATCACTCCCGCTTTCTAAGGGTTGTTACTAATACAGTCGATCTGCGATATGCAGACACGCTTACATTTACAATTTCGTTAAGAGAATTTAATTTGAAAAATAACTTAATAAATTATGTTAATGCTAGCAAACGACTAATTAAATTAACTAGTTAAATCAACTACTTCGGTTGTTTTACTTTGCATTATGACTAAATCGTGACTTCAAATTGTTGTGGTGATCGCCTAGTGGCTAAACATTATTATCTAAAGTTTCTAGGTGCAAACTAAACCGTGTTACATCGAACTACTACAATTTTTAATAATACAAAAATTAGATTGCTAAAATTTACTCTATCGTTATCTGGACTTGGTATATTCTTAAAACACAATTATCGTTGTCTTTGTATGATGTGGAAGCTTCTTTGGTATTATAAAACAAAACATATTTTTTTTTAAATAATTAAATTTAAAACGATGCTAAACTCGTGACCCGACTCTCTTTAACATTTATTGCTCGCCGTAAACAGACTGAGCGAGCAAAAAACATTGAAGATGTACAAATATGGTACACTTCATGTTCACGACGCGACATCCGCGGTCTCGCCCCTGTCACCCGACCGAGGCTTTACTTCGTATCAAAGAAAGTTTCGTAACTACTTGTTGCTCGGATGATATTTGCATGAGTGCAGCGCCAAGTAATCTTACGCGACGCTACTATCACATTGTATGCTAAGTAGGTCAAAAGAATTCATGCAGAAGACATGCGACAAAAACAGATGACATTTTTTTATTGAACAACTTAAGGTTTGATCTTAAAAACAGTAACAGTAATAATAAATCGCATATAGTAGGAGAAAAATATTCCTCTCTTATACTATATACTGCTATATAATAGTAATTAACATGAAAATGGTCTTAGACCTATGTCAAAACAGATTTTAAAACGTTTCTGTTAATGGATAAATACTATAATATAGTATAGTAGACAAAAACAAAAAGTCCAGTAGCTTTGTTTATTGTTTTTCAACTTATCAAAAGAACTATAAAAGTCCATTTACAATACACGACTTGACTTTAGTAATTAAAACGATGCAGTAATTAAGCTTGCAGATTTTACGAGCAATTTTTACGTCGTCAGTAATCGAGAAAATGTGTTTGACAGTAAATTGTGCGATCTAAGACCTTAATATAGATAAGAGAGCAAACGTGGTCGGGTTTAATTGCAGGGATCGCATACATTAACAGCTCAATCATTCAATGTCGCAGAGATTTGATGCGACTGAGCCATGGGCACACAACAAGTGCATAATAAATAACTCCCGCATGCTGAATACGTTTAGAAAAACTCGTAGAACAAAACTAACCGTTTTTATTTTATAAGATTGACAGAGTATTCGATATACGGAGGTAAACACCGATTTTTAACATTTGGGACCTAATAAAGACGGGAAAGTGACAATAAACTGGCGATTATAGCCACGAAGTTTAATCAACGACATTTTTGTCATAAAATTCGATCAGTAGAACACATTGGCATATGAAAAAAATTTGAGATTGTTAAGTGTAATTCCGTACAAAAAGTAACAAAAAGTACAGAGAAAGAGATTATTTGGACGTAAAAATTGATATCTAGTTCACACCACAACAGCCAATGACTGCACACTGTTTCAAAGATTTTTTTTTTATTTTTCGCTTAACATCGAATTCTTTTTTTATTTGATTTTATGACTGAACAACAGTGAGCATAACCACTATATAATTGCATAAGAATTACCGAAGTTCTTGCTGTTATGTACATCTATGACAGGTCGGCATTTTACACTTACATTTATAGTCAATCAGAATAATGCCCAAAAAAAAAGTATAGTCTAGTCAGTGTTATATAACAATTTGTTTTTTTTTTAAATAATGTTATACGTATTACCAAATGTATAAACATTTATAGTATAACTATATCGAGCTAGCTTATTGCATACCCTTGCGGTCGCAACACTCTGTAACAGAAGGAGCTGATGATTAACTGCCTCGGTGCCGCACAGCCGAGTGCTTCCGAGATCGGCGAGACCCTAATGCAATCTGTCGGCTCGCCGCGGCCTTGTCAGTATCGGCTGTAACGCTGACCACAATATAGGTCGACTAGTTGCTCTACTGCAATTCAACTAGTTAATTAAAATGGTATTTTTAAGCCTATTGATGTTTAAAGCAACATAAAAAAAGGTTTTAAATTTATTATCAATGAATTATTCACAAGTTTAACAAAGACATATAACAAAAAAACAAGTTTTCGCATTTTATTTGGCCCACAAAATATTAATAGATATGTGTTTTATTGAGCCATATAGATGGCTCTTAGTTCTGCTACTTTAATAATGAACACGACCAAATCATTACACATATTATTATTACCAAACTTCAATAACTTGATTAGAATGCTAAATCAACAATTAAGACACAAAGACCTTTGTTACACGATTGTGTTGGTAGAATTATGCGGTTGGTATATTGAGTTGACAGAAACCACTATATAGTCTTTGCTGACTTTCTTAAATTTCCAGTACGTCATTTCGTTTTAAATGAGCATTGTATATTCATTACATGATAACTCATTGTATACTCAATTCATTCACACTTATCTGTACACAACTTCGTCGAAGAAAAAATATACGGAATTTTAATTGCTTTGTTGATTAAAGATTATTTTGAATTGCAAACATCAACATCTCAAAAGTATTTTTACAATCGTGTTCATCGTAAAAACGACTTTATGGCCAAGTAATACTTATTCAAGATGCTTTCGCATACCTTAAACAAATATTCAAACAATCAACGGAAAAATCTAACAGAGTTCACTTATACTATTGTTTTATTGGTCGAATAACTGCTTAGGTAAACTTTGAAAAATACTGTGATAGAAAAAACCGACCTTACGGTTTAAGCTACAGCCTAAGCTATCATATCAGATTTAAAAATAATGTATGTTTTGTGAAACCACATTGCACTAGAGCAACATAAACAGGAATAAATTAAGACCTAATACTAGGGATCATGTCGGACGTAGATTCGTATGTCTATATTGATATCTAGACTTACGCTGAATAACATCAGTAAGTTGTCTAACACTTGTCGATTTTTTATTGTCTTACTTGATTAAGGCTATTATAGATACGAGTGAGACACCGCATGCAATTGTCTTAAAACGGAGAGAAGTTGTAGTATTCTAGTAGAATTTGGGAGCACAACCACATAACTAATTTACAAAATATAACGTTACAGCTGCAGGCGTAGAAGTATGTAGGTACACGATATAAAACCATATATGGGCAAATGTATGCGTATGTAGTTGTATATTCTGCAATATATAGGTTTGTACGTTTCCGCAGCTCGTGAAAGATCTCATACAAGCAATAGTTAATTTAAAAAAAAAAACAATAAGCTCAATTGACTGTGGTATCTACGACACTAACTAATTCTAATCTAACTCTCAAAAAATAGTCTGGGTCATAACTGTTTTCATCCTCAAAACAGTGTCTCACCTGTGTTGACGCAAGTTATCCTGCCGCTTGAAACTCTTCCCGCAGACCTCGCAGCTGAAGCTCAGCTCGGGGCTCTTGTGGGTGCGCTCGTGTATCATCAAGTTGTAGGACTTGGTGAATCTGCGCTGGCAGTACTTGCAAACGAATTCGCACTTGGGGCGCAGTTTACGCCTAAAGTCCCGTGTATGATCCTCGTCGATTTGCATCACGGCGAACATTTTGTCTGGTCTATGGTGCTTGCGCGACGTGCAGGGCTTGGAAGCCTGTGGGGAAAATGATCATATGTCAATCGATTGGTTAAACGATTTTGAACTTCATTGCAAATGATTACTATAATAAGTACAATGGGATTCATCCAACAAGGATTAGGAATTTTAATACATTTTATAAGTAATTTTGGTCAGGGATTGGTGGCAGTTATTGGCAAACTTAATGAACAAGCCAAAAATCAAGTCAGCATTGAAGTTTTGATCGTTACAGTAATTTTAAAATGTTCCCATTTAACGATATAATACATTTAACGATTGTTACAAGTAGTTGAAGCTCATTTTTAACCAAAATAAAATTGTAACAAATGTAATAAATTGGCAATGTTTAGCCTCTCATTGTTATAGAACATAATCACTATATGTTTGTCTATAAAATAAATTGTAGAACATACATATTTTAACAAGCGGTAATATACGTTCATGTAAATGGACATTATTGCATCTATTACTATAATGAGGTTTAATAACGTAGTTGCACCAAATGTTTATGTAAATTCCCATCGATAATTTTACGACTATGGAAGCCCTTTGACGAGACATAATTAACATGTAGCGAGTTATTTAATATCATTATCAAATACGCACCTTCGATGAGTCGATTACAAGAGATACAATCGACTCTAAAGCGGCGGTCACACCTACTTAAGACACTTTCACTTTAATTTATTACATTAAAACACTGACATTTAAAATGCGTACCTTAAACTACAGAGTTAAAGACTTTGAAGTGACACTTTGAAGCGTTGGTATAAAAATGAGCATGGAATTAGAGCGACTAGATGTGTCAGTGCACGTGCGATCGGGAGCGGGTGCGTTTGGCAACTGCGCCGTCGAGAGGGTGGTGAAACTACTGATAACGTTACGCGGAAGGCGCGCGTAACCCCCACCACCTGCGCGATTGAATGAACAGGTAGCGGACGGTAGGCCCGCGCCGGCAGTGGGAAAATGCGAAATACGTTTACGTAGCAACGTTACTAATCGCCACTAAACTCTACTCAGTACCGCCGGATTAGATCAAGGGGTATCGATTTTTGAAATCGACTTATTAAGATTGATTATTCAAATATGTATTTGAAAATCGATTAAAACCCAATATTTTAAACGTAGCAACATTTTTACGAATCATTATCACACAAATTTTTATTCCATGTTACCTAATGCGGTACAAATACCGTTAAATCAATTATTCGATAAATTTAAGTAACCACTATTATGTGTCTTACACACTTCAAAAATATGTTAATTATGTACTTAATTAAAACAAGTAGAAGCATGACAGCATAGTTATTAACTGTCTGCCCTATGAAACTCGCAACGCAACGTCGCAAAGCGAGCTTGAGGGATTTGACTCATTTTATTAGATACTTGCGGACAAAGCACAAAGTGCTGGTTTTGATTTTTGTTCTTGGTTTGTTTGGTATATCACGCCACTGATATGATCAATTCATGTCCATCATATCTGTAACTGTATAATCATTTGTTGAATAGCAATGCAATATTCTTTTATGCTTAAAATGATAAAAAAGCCGTGACGACAATATATTAATTAGTTTTACTCATTACCATAAACAGAAGGACAAACAGTTCACCAGTCTTTACTGACTACTATAAATTAACCGAATATCCATCTTTTTTAAATTCCTTCTTACAAATTGTCCTTTACGTGGACGCAACGCCAAATCCTCATAGATGGATACAACAAATACATAATTACATACTTTAAGAAATTTATTCTTTCCGTTTAGAAATTAATAATCTTGTATAAAAAGCAAAATAAAATGCAGCACATGCGGCTCAATGTTTGTAATTATAATTACTTATCACTAAGAACAACTAGATGTAATGTAAGAATGTTATTTATAAATTATTGTAATTTGTATTATATACAATTTATTGTAAGTTTTTTTTGCATTCGTACCTTTTAAAAAGTACGTTATTGGTTACAATTATTCTCCATAAGAGACGAAGAAAGAGTGAGACGCGTTCGGTGGGAAAGCTCTGTGGCTCGGGGCGCCGGCCGCGCATTTCACTCACGATCTGCCGAGCCTCGGTGATTTGGGCACAGGCGACCGGTAAATTGGTCATTGTTTTGCGGCTTCTGTTACCACACACCCCGGGGCGGATGTTTAAAACTTTCCAGATTGTGCATTTATGCAGTTTTTAAGTATATTGTATTTTTTTTCCAAGAAAAACAGTTATGTATCTGGTAATTAATAATAATTAAAATTATTATTTGATTATTCACTAAACAAGATGATCGGTCATCAAGAAAGAGGCAATCTTACAAAATAATGGCTGTGCTGTCTATTCCAACCTGCAATATCCTTATATCTATGCTATACCCGTTGGAGCAACTCAGGTTGGAATAGCTTGCAAAAACTTGCCTAATATAAACAGCTTAACTGTGATGAATTGTTGAAGGAGATAATGTTATAAAAATTGTAAGAAGTGAACAACAATTTTGCTCAAAAATAATAAGCAAGAGTTTTTTTTTTAACAAAAATGTATCAAATTCAAATACGTAATATAAAGAAATAAAATACGAATTTAATATTTCTTCATTTATGTCAACCAGTAGGTATAAAATGGTCTGAATCTATCCGACGATAAGCATTAATATCCAGCTAACATCACGACCTGACCGGGAGATGATTTTTTTTTCTCTTGAAGTATGTCAAAGAGCACAATCTTTTATAATCTGTGGAACATTTCGGGTACCTCCTTTACGGTAACAAAGGCAGCGAATATATTGCGATGTATTAACTGATATGGACACGAGGCGGTCTTTATCAAAACAAACGCCTCATATGGCATTAGAAGACGTAGGTAACATGCCGAGGAATTCGCACAAACCGAAAGAAAGATAACTTTCGATAAGTCGCTGCTCTCAAATAATAATAAGTTAGTTACTCCTTTAACATAAAACTCTACAGAACGCCAAATACCATCCACACCTTCTTGATAGTTGGCATTCCACTACGGCTCGGTTTTCACGAAATTTTCTGCTTCGTACAGCTATGTTGTGGAATGATCTGTCCTCGGCGGTATTTCCAAACCAATACGACTTAGGGTCCTTCAAGAAAAGAGCATACTCCTTCCTAAAAGGCAACGCATCTGCGGTTCCTCTGGTGTTGCGGATGTTCATGGGCAGCAGTGATCACTCTTTTGGGCGACTCGTTGCTCGTTTGTCCCCTTCTATAAAAAAAACGCGCCACGTACGATCCACAAATTATAAAATCTTATATTCAAATTCATTATTCAAGTATGAGGCACTGTCACAATATTTAGCTTAGTTGTGTTTCTGACAAATGATAAGTAAATAAATAATTGTTAAATATTTTGCTGTCATTCTTTGATACAAGTTCATAGTTCTAACAATCTTATAGTAAAAACAATACTTTGTCCTGATTTATCGAGTGTCATAAGAAACATACCCGTCTTATACATTTATTGTAGTAATTAGTTAATTGTCGCGATATGTCATATCTCTTATGTGACTAAATTCGAAAACTAGTGTCTTCCTATCCGTAATTGACCGTTTAAACTTTTTAGTACAGGTTGCTAGGAAAACAATCTACTTAGACTTGTTAAGGAAAACATTTTTTTATTATAATTATAAGCTCATATGATAATACTTTTCAATCGTATGAAAAAGCTAACCCACCAGTCCACTAAAATTTCGATTAATTATGTACATATATAAATATCAATAAAATATATAGTATGCATGAAATTTTTTCATAGATAAAATGCACAATGGAAGTATTTAGTTATATCAATTTAAATATAATAATACAAATATATTTTTATATCATAGCAAGATCGTAAATGTAGCATGTTTTATGCCTTTTTAATTAAGAAAGATAAATTAAAAAACATCATTAAATGTTTTTTTTTACTTAATGTTATCTAAAATAAAACACCTAAAACGTTAGCTGCAATTAAAATTTAACACTTGTATTAATAAGCGATGATACTTATTTTCCATTTTAATAGTTTTAGTGTTTTTCTCTTTTGTCTGGACCAATTTTTATTTCATTATTATGTTCTATGTATTGTAAATTTTAATAACAATTTAATAAATTCAAGTAAGGTCACAAATTAAATTTGTATTCAATACGAATTGAAAATGCTTGATTGTTATATCTTTTTAGGAACAATTTACAGTGTTGATAAAGAGTCTTATCCAGTAATTTAATGCTAATATTACATGAATAACGCATGCAACCCGCTCCGGGCTTGCGCCTTTAGATATGTAGATAGATAAACAAAAAATAGCCTATGTTATTCCCCGATAGAAGAGCTTTCTAACGGTGAAAGAATTTTTAATATAGTTTAATTGATTTTGAGTTCATCTGGAATAAACAATCGAATCTTTTCTCTTTATTTTATTCATAAAATTAGTATGAATAACAGCGTACGTCAATAATAAATTTTGTACAATCTTTCCTGCATAGATAATATCTCTAATCTATGGTTTATTAAAATTAGTTAAAGCGGATTTTCGGGTGAGTCAGTCAGATCTCTCGTTGTGACGAACGCTTCAAAATTTATGAATCATTCGGAACCGCGACTTGAACTACTGACATTATGTTTCATAGAACAATTGGTCATGTAACCTGCGCCAAATGAACTGATAGACAATTCAGAAATACATGAATGATTTTAAGTAGAAAAAGAACAGAGCGTCAGTCAAACAAACTCATAATTTTTTATAGTTATTCAACTTTAAATTTTTGCTACTCATAGAGCCTCTCACACCATAAAGAACGCATAATCTATTAATTGTCTTTTAATTTGAATATTGATTATCTGTTTGCATCATTTAAATGCTAGTAAGTGATAACATAAAGATTTCGATTCGTTTTGAAGGTGTTAAAACAAGCTTATGAAACTTTATTTGGTTTAATAGATTTCCCGATCTTATAAATTTAATGTCAGGGACGTCAAGAGATGTCTTAGAAATTGCTAATAGAAGTATCGGAGGTACAAACTATACACAGACATTATCCTTCAGGTACGTTCCTAGGGAGCGAGATAAAAAAGGGCTCGCGGTAAGCAAATTAGGGCACCGTCCCGAACTTGGCATGGCTGTGACCTGAAATAAAGTTTCTTGGCCTTGATTGATCGAAAAGACGATGACTTTGTTTTTTAACGTCGTCAGGGGCGCTGAGAACGTCTTGTCTATTGCAGGCGCCTTAACAGTTAATCCGCCTTTGCTGTCGGTGTATAAACGAAATAAGATTGTAAGCTAACAAAGTTCTCAATCGGTCGGTGACAACTACATCTGTGCCACAGGGGCATGAGAGGGGAGGTGGGACATGGCAGCTGTATCGAATTTTACGCAACTACGTATTTTCTACACTTTATGTATTCTATACTTAATACTTAATAGAATATTAAATGTATACTTTCACTATTTTGATTGTATGATATGGTGTTTACTACATACCAACTCTAATTACATACATACCTACCAGTAAGGTGTTAAAGACGTCCTCGTTTGATACCGTATTCATCTTTTCGTAATAATGTTATTACGACAAACATTTACGACTATCGTCGACAAAATATTTATCATATAATAAAATTCAACAGTTATGATGCGTCACAGCAGGTGAAAATCTTTGCGGTTCTTACGTTTGTTTTAAAATTTCTGACTCAAGTGACAGTCGGTAACTAACCACCGAGCGAAGGGAATGTCGGTGACAACGAAGAAGATCGAATTATTCACCGGTAACCAAGACATGTAGGCAAAAAATTGAGATTCTCATTAGGCATGATACTGATCACCTCTAACATTTCTACGACATCCCCACATGAACGTCGGTTTAAAATACTCTTAACATCGCTTTTCGGTTGCACATACAAACATAGAGTAGATGTTATTCGCTCATTCCGCCTCATTAAGAACATTGTAGAGAATCTCGCACATTCATTACTCGCGAGAGCTTTGCTCGCCGAGACCTCTTAATGACCACAACAAAAACTTGCCACTTCGAACTTAATTACGCAAAATTCCACAAACGAATAAGCAAATGGTACTACTAAAACCAAATTGTTATTCGATTGTTAGCAACATTGTTAAAGCGGCAGCGACTTTTTACTTATCAATAAACCAGTACGCTCATCATTTCGCGCATTACAGGCGCTCGTTTGGTACGGCATTGTTTGAAAGCGGTAATGGATTGTGAGCGAATGGGAATCTAAATTCAACTCGCATGGGTTGTAAAATAAAGCAGTATATCAATCACGGTTGCAATTTTTTTATGTTAAACTATTGATCCGAAGATGAAATGGAAGCAGTAAAGTAACCTTTTATTCCTAATATAAAAGTTACCATTTATAACAAAATACTAAAAGAAACTTTGAAGTGAGAATGACTGCGGGCACACTCTTAATCCCTTAATTATAGCGTCATGTTTATTAGCAATTAATATTTATGAATATTAGTGCGTAGTATACAATATAACATTACCTCATACCAAGCAGTCGTCTGCTACGAGTGTATGATGACGCTTGGTGATCTATTACCCAGACAGTTTGTGTTACAAAAAAAATCATAGTAAAAATGTAGATGATTTTGTAGAAAAAAAATCATACATTTAGACTTATTTCAAATACATAGGATTCAATCTTGTGCTAAGTGCTACTTATATCAATCTAAATTAACAATAAATCTGAGCAAATCTAACTGACGTTACGTCACGACTTCACGACTATTTTAATGGACACATTACTAACGCATTCCAATCTATAGTAACATAAAAAGGAAATATTTCTTGTTATATATATAATATAATAATATTTAAAACTAATGAACCGATTTAAGCTGCATTAGTGACGTAAGCTTAATACGTACTTATTAATATGTTCTTCTTTAATGTTCTTATTTATATGTAACATATTTTAAAAAATCTACAAAGACAGATAATCTAAAACATATATAAGTATAAAATAGTATTCCACCAGCTGCGAAGTTTCCATAACTCGAGCACCCAGCGGTCAGGGTCAAAGAACGAGGAATCACCTCACAATGCTAGCAGTCTCTAAAATTTCCGCTTTTAATAATATTATTAATAGTATTAATGTAAGTTAATAGTGGTAGAGTCCGCAACAACATCTGTTGCACGAATGAACCGCTCTGATGACAGGCGTGAAGTAGAATTGTTCTGCGTTTCGTTTGATCAATGTCAATCAATACATTTTCCCCTCCCACCCTTTTCTAATAAAGAAAGGATGGGAAGGGACAAGTGGACTAGGATGAAAATGTAATGTTATTTTTCTGCTAAGCCCATCCTCTATCCATTAAAGGTAGGTAACGCTTTTGCACCTCATATAAAGACTTCTTCCATACAGAATATTAAATTCATCGAAGTGGTATGCGGCACAACAAACCTTTGGTTGACAAAAATGCACATAAATAATCTTCATTTTTACAAGATTTTTATACGAATTCATTTTACTTGCAATGTTTGTATGTATGTATGTTCGGATCATATCTTGTTACTTAATTTTGAAGCAGTTATTCTCGACCGATTGAGATGAAATTTTATTTACACATTTATAACATGATGTGATGACAACTCATGGCTATTATTTTTTATTATTTACTAATATTATGAAGAGGGAGATATTTTGTTTGTAATTATTGATATAAATATATTTTATCAAGGTTTCTTATACATTTTTGTAGGTAATGGGTAAATTATTGAATTCAATAATTACTGAACTGTAATATGCATTTCTATAATATCTATATTTATTTATTTTTAATCATTACTTATTTCTATTATTTATTATATTTTATCCGGATGTACAGTGAGGGGCACTGTGATATCTACTAATTTAAATTTGGTAAATTTTAAAATAATTTAAGTAAATCTTTAAATATCGCTACACTAAATGGATTGATCACGTCTATACACTGATATTTATGAAGTGATTGTGTTTGTGGCGTTATGGCCGCGTCTGCTCCACTAGCGACCGTATTGTTCGGCCTCAACAGCCTTCGCCAGTCAGCATGAGTCCGCGGCGTCCAGCAGAGATATATTCTAGGAATGTCGATAAATCAAGCCCGAAATTTTTGCTTTTCGATATTTTTATTAATAGTTTGACTATTAGGTTAGCTATAAACAACGTTTAATATATGTTTCATCGAAAAGCTACCGGCGGTTTGTCTGTAATAAATAATCTTTAACGTCTTTAAACTCTATTGGAGTAGAAAAGAGGTAGTATCTATACCTAGCCAGAGTATTATTATGAAATTCGTTAAATACTTTAATTTAGAAATAATTCATACAAGAGAAGTTACTTTTAAAAAAACAAAAGTTAGCTATAGACTGTTATGGGTCGCGAGTCATAACAACAAATTCAATAATCGAAAATAGTATATAATAGAAATACTAAAGAAATGGTAGATAACTAATAGTTGTGGCGAACAGAGGCTAATTTCTAACCTCATAAGAGAGTTATTGGTATGTGCATTGATCCGAAAAAAGCGAGATATCATAGTTTTAGAATTATTGATAAAATAATTAGAGGGCAATATTTCTATAATTTATCTAAATTTTTCGTCTTCGTTACTTCTATAGCGCCGTATTATATGGACATACGTAATGTTGGTTTTAACAGTATTGTTACTTTTTTTCTGTTGTATCATCAGAATGTATTGCCGAGAGGCGCGTGCGCTTCTTTAGTGCATTCAACATGAAACTTTATGTTTATCATTCTATTTGACATTTTTATCGAACAATGAACATTATCCTCTCTCCCTCTTATCGATAGCTATCTGCATTGTAATGAGGAGGACGGAATGCAATTGTTAGCTCATCCTTTAGTTTTTTGATCAAAGAATAAGAAGTAATGAGCTGAATCACGCTATTACAATCTAATTTTATTTTTAAATTATTCATTGTTATAAAAGAAAAAA
>DWLR01001572.1:0-17752 GCA_018246295.1 Papilio alexanor hazarajatica
GTGACCCACAAGGAGGGCAATGTTTTTCACATGTATCGTGCCTATTTTAGCCAACTGACCAAGAAGGAGGGCAATGTATCGTGCCTATTTTAGCCAACTGACCCAGAAGGAGGACAATGTTTTTTGCATGTATCGTGCCTACTTTAGCCAAGTGACCCACAAGGAGGGCAATGTTTTTCACATGTATCGTGCCTATTTTAGCCAACTGACCAAGAAGGAGGGCAATGTTTTTCACATATAAGCATGTATGTTACACGTATGTCCATTCCATGAAGAATGATCTATCCTTAGTAAATATTACACCTGAAGTGTCAAAGGTAATACGATAATGTGATGATTAATCACACAGTCAGTCTATTTTTTTTAAATCAACTTATACTTGTGTGCACAACAGATAAGCCCGATGCATATGGACCCGCATCCCATTACAAGTGGTATTGAACGTCTGTCTTTAGAGTTGTTTGTTGATATAGAGGTACCGGGAAGTTCAATAGGAGACCTTGCAGCCTCACCCACCACGCTAGGAGAAGGTATCCATCGAATTTTAATTGATCTGGATTAGCGCGAAATAAATATAAATTAGGCGAATACAGAAGTTTTATTTGGTTAAAAATAAATAAAACAATATTCGTTAAAAATGTTTTATTAAATTCTCCGTTCAGTTAGTAGGTAATTTAAATTATTACTTTATTTTAGTAGTTTCGTTGATTATCCTTTTCATTCATATCGTTATTAATCAATTACTGTGATATTTATACTACCATAGCAATTGACTGTTTTTTATCATAGCAATTATTTGGCTTTAGTCTTTTTTTAGCTTAGTTTAGATAACTTTATTTTGTTATATTATTAATTTTATTTAGTCAATATCCATGATAGTGTAGTCAATTTGTATATTAGTTTAGTCAGTTTCTATGATAATTTAGTCAAATTTTACTGTAACACAGTCACTCTCAATGATTATACAGAAATACAGATTTACAAAAGTACTTCAGTCTGTTTGTAGCTTAGTTTAGTCAGTTTCTATGATAGTACAGTTACTTTAGTTCGTAGCTTGGTTTATCAGTTTCTACGGCAGTAGTTTAGTCTATTCGTAGTTTATTTATGTTAGTATGTGAGTGGTGTTACCGGGACAGAGCGCGGCGGTGTCCTCGTCGGAGCCGTCCGCGCAGTGGTCGACGCCGTCGCACGCGAGGTCGGCGCTCACGCAGAACTCGCGCTGCTTGCATCGGAACTCCTTGCACCCGTGTTCTGGAACCACATTTATTAACATATTGTAAGGTAGTATACAAATTCAAATCTATTTGTGTCATTGATACCAACTACAGATACACAGAGAGTGTGTGCGTGTTACTCTGAATCTCTGTATGTAGTAATACAGAACAGTTGAACCCCTACTTATATATCCCCACCCCTCAGGCATAATACCATAACGGACGCAAAATTTTATTCTGGTTTATGGAGTAAAATATAAACATACAAATGTAACATTACACGGATGATTGTTTAATTCTTTTTGTAATTAAACAACTTTGTTTAATTAGGAAACGAATTCGCTGTTTGGTAATGACTTATATCAGATGAACGTACTCGTATGTAAGAGCGGCTCCGCGAGGGACTGTCCAATTTACTAATAGCGACACTATCGTTGCCGAGGTCTTCCATCAGCATCGAACCTTTTTCCACATGAGATAACACGCAGTGCGCAACTTTTCCATTTCATTAAAAGAACATTTATTTCGGTCCTTCGACAACTTCGCATTACACATAATTATTTATTTGGTCATTGTTCTAACAAAAACAAGACATTAAAATTCAATATTGTTTTTGTTTTAGCACAAATGTGATTATAATGAATGTTATTGTCTGAATATTGTAAAAACTAATGTTAACTTTAAAATAGCAGTCGTCATACGCAAGGTTTTTTGGTTAATGATCTGTTCGCATGACATAGGATATCTCTAAAATTTATATTTTAAATTTATATTATTATAACTAGAAAATATTTTATACTCTTGTCGATTTGTGGGCAATACCTATATTAAGTATTTACCTAAGTATGAAATACAAGTATGATTCCAGATGTACAGTCAAGTTCCTTGGCGGTATTCCACTTTAAAAGAGACTATTGTTTAAACGTTTCGTACGCCTTGAGACGTTGACAGAGAAACAATAACCAATAGGATGTTACTTTTAAATGTGTTAGGATGAAAAAAGGTCGGTCAATGTCGTAACAATAGAGTATCCGCAAATAATGATTTCGTCTGAATGGCAGAGATCGTAAAACTTGCCGAGCAGAAAACAAAGACAGCGATGATAACAATAGTCAGGGGTACAGTGCCACAGATTTTATTTTATCAATACATCGATAGCACCTTCCTAACTGGTTATTTGTAAGAAGGAGGCGGAGTTTAACTAGTCGCAAGGAACAAGGAAATTTTTCTGTAAGTGGGATACTGCGAAGGAACTCGTACGTTGAAAAATGTTTAATTTTATTGAGGTCACGTACTAAAGACGTTAAATTCCTTGCCTCCTCATTTAAACAATTTATAATAAATTATATTGATTTACATTTAAACTATTGTATTTTAGCAAGTATTCTTGCAATCATCGTTCTACCGCAGTTATTGATCATAGAGATTGTTCATATTTTTGAGTTGTCGATGAAAGTGTCGTAACTGACGCGGGCTAACGAGCCAAAAATCGGCTCGTCCTTGCACGATTCCGAACGCCGACCAATCGTGCAGATGAAAAGCTATAATCTTTATTTCTAAGCTTAGACGAGGCTTAGGGGACGGGGATTAGAAGGGGTGGCTCCCTTGGGGCTTTTGATCTTTAAGGGTGGTGGCGTCAGTGTCGAAAGAGCGTATGAACGCATTGTTTAAGGGTTTTTTCGCTCCTCGGTGACGCGAGTACCTTGTATAATTCAATGATATATCCACGCAGCAGCATATCTTTGCACATCGTGAGTCACGACGCCTCTAGCGGAGGTAACTTTCAAATTGATCGCCCTACGAAAATGTTTGCTTTAGCGAGAAACTATTGCAACTCGTAGTAACAAAACTGAAACATTTTTGATGGTAAAAATTATCGTAAATCTTATCAAATAAATATAGAAATATAATGTCATTTTAAATGTTGAATGATAGCTGATATAAAATATTATTTAAACTTAAAAGTAATAATTTGAAAATGAATTGATTAGCATTAGCTGAAATAAATTTGGTGTTTTAGGTTATGCTCACCCTATGCCAAGAGCCTAATCTGAGCCTATCTGCTGAAAGCCCTATTTTCCAATAAATTAATTACTTAGTTAATGTATTTTTGTACTTTTTAACCGATTTAAAGAAAAGTAAGAAGTTCTCAATTAGCTTGTATCTTTATATGTTTGTTATCTAACTTTGTTATGACTGAACCGATTTTAAAATAAAGTTGGAAATATGACATTCGCAAGTAAGTCCTATTTAAATGTCATTAAATCTTGGGCTCCGAAGATATACGGAAAATAGACAAATTGATATATTTAAGGCAAGCCCTGTTTGGATTTAATAGATTTGTAATGAGACACGACGAGACAAATTATTGTTTCACTAAGAGAAGAATACCTATTTATTACCTATATTAAATGTCGTGGAACTATCTACGCCTTACAGATTGCATTCGATTTCTATACAATAGTACTCTCATAACAGTGGTCATATACTAACAACAAACGATTGAAATAAATCATGTGTAAAAGATATTGGCAAATGAGAAGGTGTGAAAAGACCTTAAACCGAAGCTTTCATCGACAAAGGCCAGCTTTTTATTGCGTATTTTTTCCTTATTAATTTCCTCCCTCGGGAATTCCCGACGCCCGGCGCCGGAAGCGATCCGAATACGACGCTCACACGTAAAAAAAATATTACGACGCCCCATCGAGTTTCGGATATTTCTAACCGCCTTGCTTTATGTCCTCAATAAATGCCTGTCAATAACTTTTTTTTCCAAATTTGAGAGCGCTAATTTGTCCGGCTCAAAAGCATATCTCTTTAATATGTTCATAATCCTTAACAAAGGTAGAGTGGCAATTTTTTTTACTGCAATTTTACTGCAAGCTTGAGCACGCGGCGCAGTGGCGCAGTCTCTGACGGTGCGCTAACACAATTGGGCACAATAAAGCCTAATGCGGTAGACGTTAAGCTACGAGATAGCATGCCTCTGAACTGGAGAGGTTAATTTACGGCAAAGTAAAACCTTGATAACACGCAAAAGAGGTCACAGTAGGCTTGCACCATAATTTTGTTTAAAATTACATCGAATTTCTTTAGGAGTTTACTAGATGACTGCTACTCACAGATTAGGGCATGTTAAGGCAACACGCATATGAGAGCAATATTAAGATTGAGAATATAAATTAAGATTGGATAATCGTTTATTATAACATACTTATCGATGAAAGGTTGTAAAAAGTTATTTTTGGAATAATCCCTATCAATACTCTTTAGATACGTAGCTATGTACAAAATATGTATGTATATATATATAAATTTATCTATAATATAAATATTGATACCAAAAAAAACATATCGTGACATTCGAGCGATGTCATAGTTTACTGATAAATATGAATATCGAGAGGAGCAAACTTTACGCAACAAAAAGTTCATCCGAAAGCAAAGTTTAGGCGGCAAATATGATTACGTTTTTCGCCCGCGAGAAAAGTCTTCGTTGGAAGTTATAAAACCCTTCTAGTATACTTTTCCAGTCGGTCGAGTGGAAAATCTAATTGTAGGTACGCATGAGCGCAAACAAGGCGCGCGAGAACACGGCCGGTTATTCCAACATATTGCGAGCTGTAATGTGAGTGATAGATATTTTGATTTATTTTTATTTTATTTAGATTTTGGGTACATGTCAATGTTAGCAACGCTTTATAGATAGTATATGCAGGAACATAATAATTTAAGGTTCACAAAAATAAACCAATGTTAACATTCTGATGTAATATGAATCTACAACTTAATTGGAAGCCTAACAATGCGAAACAAATGCCTACCGTCTGATAATTTTACCGCCTATAATTTCAAGTGATTAATTCATTGTAAAAGAAAATGCAAACTATAAAAATTTGTCTAAAATGTAAATGACACAGATGATTTTGACACAAGATTATGACATGAACTATGTGTGAGCATAATAGAATCCTGAATCATTAAAATTCCTAAATTCGATCTCAGGCTTTGGTCAGTGCAAACAAATTAAAGGCGTGGACAAGACATATCGAGGGTGCGAGGCGCTAAGGTCACGTTCAATGTGATATCAATAAAATTTATTGTAGCTATTAGGGACGAAATATTGGGCCGTTCCGGACCCTCGTGAATGCCCTGGATTGGACAAATACTGCGCGGAATAAAGGCGCTATGCATATACTCTTGCAAAAAAACAACTACGTAATTAACTAGGTTTAACGACCTAATGTAACCTAATCTTGCTTAACGATGGTGATAGATTTGATTTGATTATGTATATAAATATATAAAAGATGGATCAGCTGGTGCGGTTGGTAAGAAGCTCGCCTTTCACGCCGCAGGTCATGGGTTAGATTCCCACGCAGGACAAACATTTGCGTGCTCGAACATGTCTGTTTTTCTGGATGTAAAGACCACAGGAGGACGGGCAGCAGCGTCCTTTTCCTAGTACATACTACGATCGCCAACCCGCCTGCCGAGCGTGGCGATTATGGTACATTTCCTCCCCCCCCCCAATAATGCGATCAATGGGGGAGGCCTATCAGTGTATATCAGTACTATAGTGTATCAGTCTAGCAGTGGATGGATCATAGGCTGAGATGATGAGGATATAAATATTTAAGAGCTAAATAATTTAATATCAATAATCATTTGAAATTAAATATTAATAATGAAGCATAATTAAATTTTGTAATAAGACGAATAAAAAACTTAATTACTACCTTACTTACTTACCTAACTTAAAAATAATGTTATAAATGAATCTTAAAAAAAGTTGATTTTGATTTGTTTATATTTAAAAAAAATATGATTAATACAAAATAAATCTAAAATAAAATAAGGTTTAAATAAAGGGGGTGTTTATAATTATGTCCAAGTGTTTGAGTTTATAGAGTTAGAAACTACAAAGATATTTAGAAGGATATTACGTAATTTTGAGCTAGAATAATTACGATAAAATAGACTATCTAATAATACAAATGGGGGCGTTAAAATGCCGTGAACAATCGTATGCTAGTGTAATAAATCACATCGTTATCTGATGCAAGTGATATAAAAGACCCGAAAATTTTGTGTTAGGCCTATCGTAAATCTAGCCCTTAATCTGGGATTTCCAAGTCAATGAACCTATATAGAATAAAACAAAATAAGCCTCGAATCATACTAATTTAGTTAGTTAGTTTGTTAAATTGCTATAATATTAAGATAATTGTGCTTGTATTCTTTAAGTCGAACTTAGAGATGACGCTTAAATCATAAAATTACGCTCGACTCGAAATGACGAGAGCAAACTTAATAAGGTGTTTCGAAACCACACCTGGCACGCTGAACTGCTATGTCTTCGTTCGTTTGCTTGCTTTATTAAAAAAAATGTAACCGTTTAAAACTGTGCTCAAATAAATGTTTAACAAGAAAAAAAAAGCTATAATATGAACCTGAAAAAAGTAAGCAACGAAAAACATTTCAGCTTTGCATGTAAACGATTTCATTTTGGCAACAGGTCCTCTCGCAGTACGTCAACACAGCGAGGATAAAGGGTATGCGATACAAACGGAATACGCAATAAAAATATACGCCTAAATAATGGTTGTGCGAGTAAACGTACTGCCCTGTCGACTGTTTGTACGAATAAATAAACATTGGAGCAAATTAAAGAGGGCGACGAAAGAGGGTCGGCGCGACCTCTGCATAGATGGCAATTTTTTTCCCTTAAACACGTATTTAATGGCACACGCGTCCTTTACGATTTATTGCGTCGATTTGTTGGTATAGAGACGGCTTGCCAATGTGATAAATATCAAAGCTCACCTACTTTATTACTTTATTATTTCATTCCCTTTTTCAAATGAAGACACTTTTCATAATCAAGTACTCCTTACATTTCCCTATGCAGTGTAAACACCATTGCTTATAACGGTCCAAAAACGGATATTTCATGAAAACTAATACGACTATTAAAACCTACAACAATCCAACGCTGCTACGGGTTAAGTATCAAAGTTGGTAGTGTTTTATATTATTCTGGGGGACATTAATAATGCTCATAAATAAAATTTATTCTTCAGATTGCTTTTACTAATTCATAACTCTACCACGTTATCCAATATATACGCCTTCCTTAGCCTATCGCAGTCTTTGTAAGCTTCTGCGATATTCGTTGAAAAACACGTCGAATGCGATTGTACGATGGCCCCTTATCAATCATTTATTTATAAACAGAATTGCATGTTGTTATGAATAGAAAAACATTGATATGAAAGTACATATATAACTGCATGTTTTCTTTTATCAGATCTTGTAGTACAAGGATTAATTCCAATGATAATCACTTTTCAATCATACACTTAATGTAAAAATATAGCAATTACGATTGACAATTATCGTTTCTTGATGTCTTTAATAAAATTTATTTTGATTCATAACTTATATATCAGTTTATTATTTATTTTACGATAAATTTGAAACGTTCATATCTCTATGCATATGGAATGCGTATGCTATGGAAGATGGATTCTACTTATTGTTTGTCTAGTAGACTCCCGCAACCGTGGCTAAATCATTTTCGGCCTATCGTCTTGGATTTAGCTACCTACCACTCCAGAAGTTTTTAGAACAATCGATCATTTTTATCCGTTTTACTTTAATGTAACGTGTCTATTTCCACATAATTTTATTAATATACTGCGGACAATGTTAACGTATTTTTTGATTCGAACTCGCAAAGAGCATTGCTCTTGATTCATTAACTACTAACACGTACTTAAACGATACTAAGAAGACACTGTGGTGACACTCACTGGGGTCTTTGACAGCGGTGATGACGAGCTTGAAGCCGTTGGCGTCGGTTCCCCAGTTGTCGGTGACGTATTTGAGCGTCACGAAGTTGCTGCGAGTGAACAACGCGCCCACTTGCTGCTTGGTGTTGCGGCAGGACAGGTCCGCCTGGAACACAAAGGATAAGATGAATTGAAATAGCAGTTGAAAATTTCCGCCTCTTAAGAATTTATGTATTGATAGAATAATGTTTATTTGATCTTATATGGCCCGCAGTCTTTCTTATACGAGGCACAAATTACTTTTACTTTAAAATAATAGAAGTTGCCCGTGGTTTTGCAGACGCTGGTTAGATCGGTATAAGGAAAATACTAAAATTGTCTCTTTTTGTTACCGATATTTAACCTAGACTATCATTTGTGCAAGCACGTGTTCTTGTTACATACCAATTTTCTTTAAGATCGGTCTCGCCGTTCCTAAGTTATAACAGGACACACAGACAGAGAGATCGCTTAGCAGATTATATGGAAATAATTTCTTTTGACCATTCCAAATACGCTTAAGCTTCTCTTAGAACAGGATTCTCGAACCTTATGTTTTGCAGTCCGTATTCTTAACTCTTAACCATTATGCTATTGGCGCTAAACTGTAACGCATTGCAAATGTATATTAAATTAATTGATTCGGATTCTGGATTTACGTTAGGCCTAAGAAATTCTTCTAGACCCTCGTATAGGACATATCAGGTAACGATGTGATTTATTACACCAATACAGAATTAACTTTATTATTTTAACGTACCAAGTTATATACAACCTTATTATGCTATAAAACATATGTTAACTAAACATTTAAACTAACAGAATTCTACTAATTAAGAATCATATTCGAGACATGGGCGCCAGAGTCGCCACATCTATCTCGTTATCTAACATTCAAGACTTAATTTGATGTTTGTTATATTTCATTAACATTATCTCTGTTGATGAAGACGAAAAGACGCGTGAGAAGCGTCAGGCGGCGTACGAAGCTGTAATGAAACATCAACAACGAACTAACGACACAGTGTACTTAAATTCTTAGAAGCCTCCGCCGCGTTTACCAGTTTCCTAATGAAATAGCTCTGCTCTGCTAATAATGCTGAGCTGCTGACAGTTGAGCGTTCAGCTCTGCACTCATTTCCTCTCCGCGATCTGCTTAATTACCTAATGATTTCATATGCTCCAGTTAGCTAAGACTTACGTGGATTGTTACCTTACCATTATGTTTCGTCAAGTTAAATTAAATCAAATGAACGTCTCAATAGTACATACACATTGAATTGAAGCAACATGATTATTTCAAGTAGTACTTCCATCATTTAATTTGTTATTCACGGAATAGATTCGGAAAAAACCATTTTAAAAATCATACCACAAAACATATTAAATGTTACCACTTGTTAAAAATTACTTTGAAAAAACAACAAATTCAAGCGTAGTCAACCACTTTCATTCACTCTATCATTTTCATCAGCTTAGCAATTTTCCTCACCTTCGGTTTATCACAAAGAACTTGAAGAGAACTACAAAACTCGAACTGCAAAGTCAAATTTTGCAAGTGCTTCAATATAATATCGAAAAAATACGTCGTGTCAGTATATAATGGCATATATAATACAACGACGGCGCGTGCGGGCCGCAACCTAAGCGCCCCGGCGGCACGTGCGGGGCGCGAGCTAAGCACCCAGGCGCCAACAATATTTTCTTCATCGAAGGAGACTTAGTGGGATGGCTGTGGTCTATCGTGTCATTTTTCATGTAAACGTGACAGAGCGCTCGTGGGACGCCTTCCTATATCGCCCGTATCTCGAGACCTCCCTCCACTACGAAGGAGGTAGGGGGGTCTTGCATCAATGACGCTGCACCGGACTTTTGCAGTTCTTATTCTGCTCCTTTATGTAAAGTTTAATAAAGGACGACCCCGGTTTGATATTAAAATTCCTCTCTATAACATTTTTAAGATTACAGATAGCGTTTGCATGCATAGCGAGCGCAGCCGCGCCGCAGCACAGGTATTGAATGCGAATTTTATTTAAAGATGTCGTCGAATACAGTGGCTGTAAAGGAATAGATATTGGAAAAATGTGAAACGTAAACTTTTCTACAGATATGGTTGATAAAGTCGAAATTAAAGTGCAGCTTAAAATCGATTTTCATTGTTCATAGATTAAACAACCAAAAGCCAGATGCTACTATGGTGCCGACCTCTTATAACGGTAGAAGAACATATCTCTACTGCAAGATGTGAAGAAGTTATGTTAAATGATTGCAGTGTTTCAGGGTTAGGGTCCTTTATACAAAGTCTTTTTTTTTTTGTGAAGGGCGCCCCCCCCCCCCTAAAAAATATTGATTTCTCGATTCCAATGACGATGTTTCGCCAAACATCATCATTGAAGTCGATGTATAAATGGGCCATAACGTTACTTGGTTTCTAATCTGCAAGCAGTCTCAAATTGAATAACATACATAAATAAATATAGCAACATACTCCAAATGTGGATTTCTTTAAGAAAAAAGTGATTAAATCATTTTTTTAAAGTAATCTTAAGTTGTAGCTGAAAACCCTAAAGCCGTCCTCGGTATAACCAGATACATACGAGTACATAACACTCAAGCCCGTAACTCAGAGGAATAGGCAAGGATAACGGATTCCCACTTGGCGCGTAAGTTTGTTGTTATAGTAAGTTTTTCTAAGACGTCACCTAGCAACAATGCCACACACTTTGCAACATACATTTGTCTTGTCACTCTCTCTTCATTCATTCTTTCAACATGGCCGAACCTAGAATAATATCTATTTTTTTTGCATCTCAACGGCATAAACTGATATTGTGTTCTAAACGGACTTTTCACGTTTATTTTTATTTTCAAATGCTGTCTTATGTACTTTATCATACACAACAGTTTTAAATCCATTAGAGCCAAGACTATATTTGTCGTAAATTCGTAAATGGATTCCCTGGCCAAGTAACTGTCGTTTTTGTTATAATAAAATAATATTTAAAAAAGAAAACTGGGTAAATATTAATTTATTTACAGCGTTTGCCGGCTTCGGAATGATTTTGGGTTAAAGAAGAGGAATTAATAAAATGAAAAATAAATAAAAGGTGTTACAACAATCATGGAATTTTAATTGGAACGGATTATTTGGACGATTCAATAAGAGTTATTGAACTTTGTTTTTCGACTTGCTTGTTTACCGTATAATTGCATCAATGTTTGTACAAGTGTTTAAACTTTCGTTTCTCGGAAACCAATAATACATAAAGTTAAAAGTATGATATATGGATTAAAAATTTGTTTCTCTATTCTCTCAAATATTACAGTTTTATATTTCCTAGTATGCTCACAATAATCTGCAATCATTAGGATGCGGTTTGTAACAGAGTTCCCAGTATTTATGATTTTTAAAGATTAACAAAGAGTATGTTATTAATTTTTTAAACCTAAGCCGTCAGATTTTCATTTATCCATTTGAAGCGTTTTTTAACTTTGTATTATACTCGAGCGAAAAAATTTGAAAGATTAAACGAAAACGAATAAACATTAAAATTTCAGAAAAGAAAATTGTCGACATTACTAAGTAGGTGCTTGTATAGGATTCATACGATCATACCCGAGGGTTCAGCGCTGTTTATGATTCGAGGCGTATCACTGGCGTTGCACAGCTCATAGATCATGAAAACTTGTAAAAGACTCCCAGTCACGCGCCGGCCCAGTCGGCTATGACTTGAGAACACTAAACTTGTCGAACTCTCCGCCTGGATCCCCGACAAGTGGACTTGTTATGTCGACGTAATAATTTGACAAGAGAAAGTTACAATTGCAAGCTGAAAAAAGTGTTGTAACACATTTTATATAGTGTTACACATGCATACAATGAATTTTGTCTTTGTCCATTTAAAAAAACGGTCATTACAATACAAATACATAGTAAGTGAACTTTGTAATCAAAATAGTTTTCTAACATAGAAATAATTTATTTTGAAAGCATACAATTTTTTTTATCTTCATGTTTTCGAGGTACTGAATTATTAGATAAGATTTATAACATTGATAAGATCAATTCGACGCAGGGATGTTGCCAGAGATCACATTTTTACCCGAATGACCCAGAAGAAGGGTAATATTTTTCCCACTCATGCATAATTGTGTGTATGTATGTCCCTTCCATTGTGACCTGTAGCCTTTTTTTATAGAAGAAGGGGCAAACGGCTAAACGGCCTGGCCGATTTTGAAAAGTAAAGTGTTGTTAAATTCGTATTCATCCCCGAATATCACAGCTAACATGATAAAGTAATGAATGATGACAATCGGCAAAAAATTCGGTTAGGTTTTTAGTTTCTAATATTAATTATTCCTTGTTCCATTGCACGAGGGACTCCTGCCGGCACTTTATCTTCAAATGGAAGGTATTTTACATACGAACCTCGGAATTATCAATAACATATTGCTTTTGGAATATCTTTGACGTAAATTCTACTAATCAATTAATGATTAGTTTGGCAATACGATACATGGAAGTGATAAACGATGTTAATGTGGCCGAGAAGTCGGAGTAGAGGCAGTGATAAGCGATCTTGACGAATTATTTGTTAACAAAATATATCATAACGTTATTAATAAGATTACATTACAATTACACCATTCGTATGATGAAATTACATTTTTTATTATTGATTAATACCAAAAAAGATAATAAGAGCATAATAACTACATAAAAAGATAACAAATGTAAATAGTTAGGAAAATCGGTTTTTTTAATTATTCCCAGTCTTGCCATTTTATGTAACGGCTTTTGCTTTATGCTATTTTTATAAAGTGCAATGGAACCATAACTTTAAATCACAAACCTCACTCTCGCCAACAATCATCTTCAACTTTATCTTTTCTACGTTTATTACCAAAGAAACATGAAAGAAATCAAAGTCTAAAGAATTAAATATAGAGGAAAAGTACGGCAACAAAGTAGTTACAGTATTTATTCGAGCTGTATTAATTTTATTATTTTTCTTACAGGAGAACTTCACTCAAAAGAATTGATTAATAATCTAATAATAAACTCGTTTTATTGTGCAAATCACACATTTTTGACAATCTTATTATTCTGTAAAGTAAGGAGTACTAGTTGGCTTTTTGTTCTCACAATTCGCTGATTTTTTTTTTATATTTATTACTTCAACATAACGTTAACGAACACAACTTCAACATTTATGAACCGATTTCAGCAATTTTTAGTTACATAGAGCCATTCGTAATGGGGTCCATTTAATTTTGAACGACATTGAACCTTGGTTTCTGAAGATATAAGACAAGCTATGTTTGAGTTTAAAGGATTTGTAATGAGACGGAATGCTAGCTATAAACGACTAAATTACCTATTAATAAAATTATATAAATTTAAAGTCCCTTTTTTTATTACCATGTACAAGCATATATGCTATGTCCTTTTGAGTAAATGAAACTAAAAACCTTTGTCTCATTCATACAATTCTATTAAAATCTCTCGTGCATTTAATAAATAATTTGTTGTTTTATGTTCATCTGTCATGTCATCGGCGGACAGAGTTGCCTGACATATAACAGTATAGCATAGTAGTACAATCCATTCGTCCAAATACCAGAGCGGCAGTACAGCGTCAATATCTTAGAAGATTACACCGAACGCCACTTAACAGTGTCACATTGTATCTGTCTCCTGTCGTCGCCTCAAAGCTGTTAGCGACTCAATTAATGGCAATGTCCGGCTCGACGGACCATGTGCCAGCTGGGACCACCTCGCCTACAATAACTGCTAACTTTGATTACATGCAAGTCGAATGGAAATTTCCATCGATACGATCTAGTCTATTTTCTCTTTCTATATCTCTTTGCTATAGTATACATTTATGAATTTTTGCTTGATCATGCATGATATACGAGGAAACGTTAATTACAGATACAATATAAAATATTGTAATAATCTTAATAGATCTTAACTAAATTCTGTGATGATTATTGGATTCTCTTTTACTTTAAATATGTAAAATAAAATATTTCCTTTTTAAGCGATTTCTTTAAGATAACTAATAAAAGAAAACCGATACCGAGCTATTTTTTTTTTAGTTTTAATACAATAATCCAATCCTTGTAAGCGCTGTTCTTACTTGATTATTGATTCACCCGTATTTATATAATGTAAAACAATGTAATAATAAAGTTTTCAGATTATTTAAACCTAAGGCGAGACCACACTAATACTAATTTCATGTAGATATTCTGTAAAGGAGATTATCACAAGGGCCCTGAACAGACGTGCCACAACGACGACGTTTTATAGTTTCTCGAAACTAAAACAATGTTGGGAATTCATTAGGTAGACAAAGGGTAAAGTTTGTCCAGGTGCGATGCCGTGAAGTATCCGCAACTATGCGCACAGAGCGTGCGACAATCAGTGGCTAACTTCACATCAGTCGGCCATGCTGGTGGTCTGCCTTGAATATTTACCATAAGTTTTGCTAGGTTTGTACCTTAGTTAGAAGCAAAGAAAGCAAACAAAACTGAGCACAGCATTTCCTTACCATCTGTAGATTAGTAGTAAGTAGTCTATGCGTATTACTTCTTTTTATTAAAATATGTAAATATGCATGTTTATGTGTATTCATATCTTTGTAACCTCCGTTACAAAGATGTGAAGTCAGTTGGTAACATATTAGGTAACAGTCTAACGTTGCATGGAAACATAGATATTGACTGTTCATAGACAAGTATGCAGTTTTTCTCTATGGGAAGAATGTTTAGGGGAGTTCGCACTGTGTAAATAATTATAGTAAAGAAATGAACTATTTACAAAATCAAATAGTATAAACAAGTAAATTACGACCATGAACGACGAAAATGTAATGATTTTGTATTAATTTTTCGCAGGATTTAAAGCAACGCCATAGAATACACTGTTATGCAGCCGTTATAATATACAGAGATACGGAAATTCACTGCAAATGTTGAATATTTGATTTCAAAGCATAACTCCACAACATTTACCCTTATTTCAAGTAAGTTTTGCGTGTAGTCTTGTTACAAACAATTCCAAGGCTAACATTCCAGAATGCCTCTTGCAACTTTTGAAGGAAGCCTGGAGCGTGGTAGAATCTCGGTAAAGTTGTCCACTGAACTGGATTAGAGTGAGATTGCGCCCATAATAATTATTTTCATCAGATATGATAGAATATGTTTATATTGATAAAATGGAAGGGAAGAAGAGGGAAAGTCCGAGAAAAACGTTTATGGAACAAGTGAGAGAAAGAAAACATCGTGTGGTATCACGAAGTCAAATGGCACAGTCAAGACAACAACGGAAATTGCTCCACCGACAAGGACAATAAGAAGCAAGTACATTTTGTGTCCTGAGGTGAAGTGGCACGCGAAGTGTCGTATTATCGATATCATTTTATCTTCCATTCTTCCTCTTGTCTTCCTTATCTACTCTTCGCTTCCGTATAAGAAGGTAGGCAATACATCTGTAACTCTTGTAATTGTTACGGATGTTAATGAGTTGCAACAGCGCCGAACCTCTAGCATTCAATCAAGGAAGAGCGATGAAAATCGGTGCCTATTTTGTCATCGTCCAGATTAAAAATATAATATTATTTGGAAGAAGAAAAAATTACAAAAAGGGCGCCGAGAGACAGTGTCGCTCTTGGCGGTCCCTCTCTTTACTTTGCAATTTTCGCGTCCCATGCTACAGGAGCTTAGAACGACCGCACATCTCGCTCTACCCTAGACCTCCCTGGGTTTCAATGGTGTAATTAACATCACGTTAACCTCTATCTTCAATACATATATTGAATGAGTTAAGAACACACTGAAATCAATCATAACGATAAGTTGAATAGATGAAATAAAAGAAGAGTTTTCGGGTTACGGATATTGATTAATAATCTCTGCTCGGCTCGAATTAAAAGTTTATACAAACTTAAATGAAAATTAGATAATTCTAGTCAGCTGTAACACTATGCTAACACAGTTATAAAAGCTAGTCGCGTATGTCCAACAATACAGTATTCCGAACGCGGTTATCATTTAAGGGAAACAATGTTACACAATTTGTTTGGTGGAACGTTTTACCGAAATTTACATTACAAACGCGATTGTTCGGCCTGAGTGGTGACCAAATCCCTTGCCGCAGCGTCATTTCATAATTACGCGAGGTTAAAATTAACGGCCACAATCGATGCATCGCTTGTTTAACAGTTTCAAATTATTGTGAATGCTGTTTCAATACCAGCTGTTTCATTTTGTCTTTAAACCGCTGAACAACTACTAAATGAATTGCAATTATTTGAAAGTATACTCATTAGTAAAATGGTGATGTGGAAATTTCCACATAATAAAAAAGCAAGCAGTACTAAATCTTAATAATGTAGGCGCATGAAGTACTGATATGATTGTTTCTAAACCGATCACTTGTGTTTTTTTTTACATTTATGTCTTAACGTTCAAGTAAAGAGTATATTTTTTGTTGAAAAAAACCGTCATCACCATATCGGTATCTTTTTATGCAATTTTCCAATAATTTGGCTAATTACAATGCTGAATGATTTACGATTTGTCTTTCTTGAGTTCGTATATGGGTTCATAGATTCTATAAATGGATAAATCACACGTGATATCTCAAGTGTTAGTACCTTATTTTAATGTAAAAAGTCGTTGACGTTAACAATGTTTATATGAAGTATAGCGATGGAGAATAACACCATTAAATAACTACCATATATGTATCCATAGACAGAGGCGTATTAAGCTCAAAGGGATATAGAAATGTGATGAAGGCGCGAGGAGTTACAGAACGCACCCGGGAAGCGCCTTCAGAACTTGACAGGAGTGAATCCAGGAAGACCGGGACTATTTTTCTATAGTTCAATGGAATATGTGCTTATTTATATATTTTATTTTATTTTATACGACTGATGACGAAGGAGACCGCGGACTTTTGTTTTCTTCGGTCCGATTTGTCTGTAGAAGAAGCAAGGGAATGATGTAAGCATTGGAAAAAATGGAAACCCGTAATATTTGTACCTCTGTAAGTAACACGGTTTCAGTGATTTTATCTCTAAAAGTGCACTAAAAAACAGCAGCTTTGACAACCCTAATTGGCATATGAAGTGATAAATTTGTATATTAACTGACTACTCAACATCTACGCATTTCTCAATAAATTGACTGTAGACTCATTTGACTGTAGTTATTTCATGACAAAATTACAAACAATATAGATAGGAGGCAACTAGCAGTAAAACAAATCTTTCTTACAATACAATATCTGTTTATATAATTAATATACTAGCGTTTGAACACGAATCCACCTGATATTAAGTGGTGATGTGGCCGGAAAATGGTATATACTAATTTGGTAACATTCACTTCTCTCACTCAGAAGAGTTGCATTTGAATTGAGAACAATTCAAATTCAATTCACTCTTCTCTTGAAGGTAATGATTGAACGGAAAACGGACGTAAAACATCGAGAAGCTTTGCGTATATGGCATAACAAAAAAGTATTTCTACGTTTAAATTATAAACAGGTCTCAAATAAAGAATTTAAAAAAAGGAAAGATATTCACAAGTAAAGGAGAGATTGTGTACAAAACTAATATAAGGTTGTCAAATATCTCCCTTCCGCTTTTTTGCTCTTTATTCAATGCTTTATAAAAAGTGTTACAGTGA
>DWLR01001573.1:0-17750 GCA_018246295.1 Papilio alexanor hazarajatica
GAATCTGTTTGAAGTTTTATAAATTGTTACACTTAGATAGTGCATTACAATTTTAAACCAAAATGCAGGAAATGTTTCAGTGTTATGTTTAAGTTTTATTTGTAGTATTATATTGTGTCATATGAGAAAAATTTTTACTTCTACTAAAATAAAATATCTATAAATAAAAACGTTCCAATTGATTTATGATATTTAAAAGAAACGATTTCTTTCGGTCAAATTTGTGAGTTTGCGTTAATAATAAGATTTTATTATATTTAGTCGAATTTATTTAGTTTTTTTTTTTTTTTAGTTAATTTGCTATGGTGTTATACATCATAGTTCTCACAATAAGTTAAGGTGTAGTATCAATAGTAGTGAAAATAATAGTTATGAGTTAACAGTAACTTGATACAGATCAATGCTGTATCAAAGTCAAGTAGTAATAAACATTTCGATTTACTAAAATTGAATTGTTTATGAATAATAATAACAATAATAATAAAAGTGGTAGATTTTTGAACTATCAAAAACTTTCTGGTTTTGTAAACAATTTTAATAAATATGTTTTGCAAGTTCATTTACACTATAAATAGTACAGTTTAAGTAAAAACATAAATGGTCCCACTATAAGCCATGCATTAAAAATTAATTTCATATATTGTTTCGTTTAAATACTAAAATTAATTTTCATCCTTTATAGTATAATCAATTTAATTTAAAGTCGATTTAAGTTTTGATCTCGAATACAATTAGGTTAAGTACTGCACTTTGTTAAGGAACATTGATTAATGTAATATTTTTTCGTGTCCTTAAATAATTTATTGTAACATTTTTTCATATTTATTCATGTTTAAAATATTGTGTATGTTGTAAAAAAAGAATTTGGAATGTACAAATTCGATGTAATAATACTGTTTAGTAAAATGAGTCTATGTATTGATAAAGATATTCTAAAAGTAGATTTGAAAGTAGTTAATATTTTTAACCTTTTAAACGTAATACTGTACATTATTAAATTTATCTTTCAACTGTTTTATTATTACTCGGTTTTATTATTTTTATATTATGAAACGAAATGTTGTAAATGTATGTAAATGAAATGGTAGGATGTGTAACGCTTCTACCCATAATAATGTGTAGCGACAAATTACTATTAAATCCAGAACATTAGTATACAAGCCTGTACGCGGCAACGCATATGTTGTTTTTAAATATAGTATCGTAAGTATTACGCGAGCCTTAATAATTTCCCTTCCGTTATTACTACTGGGAACATGATAAAGAGCTACGGTGAAACACGCCCAGGTGGAAACTGTAAGCTGTAAAATAATAAAAAGTAGTAAAAAGAAAACAATTTACTTCTCGAAATTTACTTGCCGAAACATTAACATGCCTAAACATATTAGGCCATACGAAGAAATCTTAAGTAGTTATTATGACCACAAATGAGCATCGAATCTGGAACGTTACGGTATTAGTTCTACACTTTATGATCTATCACATACATGTCTTGACACGTAACAATAATATGACGTCATATTTACCAAAACACACTGGGGTGTTTTACTATTTTATGATAAATGTTACGATAGACGCTTTTTTACGACCCGGTTGATTCAATGTTCATCACATTCTTGAAAGTAAAATGATAAAAAAATCTAGAAACAACTATATCATTATTTATATCTATAGGTGGTGTTGTTAGAAATAATAAACAACAAATGTAAAAGTGTATCTGCGCAACACCGGCCCGGACGAAACTTGTCGCTACATGAACGCTCGACTTGCTTCCGCGGCCCCGTTGCAGCGAAGTACAGTGAGTCGTGTGCACTTGTATAAAAAGATCATAAACAAACGTTCGTAGACCACATACAGTACAAACAGCTCTAGTCAGAATTAACAAGTGATATTTACTAAGAAGATTATAAAAATATTGTGCCTGAAAATATTATGGGGTTTTTATGTCGTTCTCAAAAAAGAACCAAATTTGTGCGTTTTAATTTTGTGGTGACATCGATACTTCAAAAATACCTTAAATCAAAAAGTGGTCAAATCATCTTTCGAATGAATTTAATACATTTGTTAAATGACTCAACAATACTTCTTATAAAACCGTAAGTACAGTGAAATTTATTTTTATGCTAAACAGATGAAGATAAAACTTTGTTCTTACAATTTTACTTTCTTCATTATTTTTAGTTTTCTCTTCATAAATAAAATTTCTCTTCATTAATTTAATACACTGTAACAGTATAAAACCTGTAAAAAAAAATAACTATCTATCCGTTCCATTGATCACATTTTATTTAAAGTTTCCCGCTTACTACGGAGGGTTGCTATATCACAATTCAACAAAGTTCATTTAATTTTTTCTTAATTTTGAATAAAGAATTTATTTCATGGTACATATTCTTATTATACGTAAAATGAGTTTTAGCAATTTTTTATTTTTGGAAATCATATTATCGTCTACACAAATACATAAGTCTATAGAAGAGAGTTTGTCTGTAATTAGATTTTTTTCGTAAAATTTTGTACTAAATATTTATTTATGTCTCAGTGGCATCAATTTTACCATTTTTTCAAATTTCTATCTGTGTCACGATTTTACTTTAGAACTACTTAATAGTTCCTAATGAAAAATAGTATACAGTAAGAACTCGTGATTACGGAACGAATAAGCCATATAAAATATTTTTCTGTCAGTCTGTATGTCCCGATATATGCTACAAATTTATATACTACAGATTTATTTAATAACTTGTCTGTATTTATTTGTATTGGCGTAGGCTTTTGTAAATTGGTTTGTATATACTTAGGTAATCGTTGATTAGTATATATAGTAAGAACACGTGATTGCGCAAATGACGTCAAATAAAATATCGGTAAGCCTAATGGTAACCAAAAAAGACATTATTTTCTATTTTCCTGGTAGTGAACCTGTGAAATCGCTGGCAACATCTACTATACGTTTATGACTGCACTGCTATGCATTAGGAATTCGTTTGTAAATGTTGGCTAGCGTGTAGAGTGAACTTGTCCATGGAATAAGACCAATGCGAAGTTAGCCGAACTCAATGTAAAAACACGATTACATTTTAGTTTGTGTTTATGAATATGTGATTTGTTACACCTTGGGCGGTTTGGTATCAATTTTACAACGATCTACTTTAAAAGTCGTGCAATTTTCTACATACGTGATTGGAATAAGCTTATTACAATCGTAATAATTCATGTTTCTGAAAGTGAAGTGTAAATCCTCCGGGGATTGTGGAATAATGAAAAGCAGTGCATTTATCGCCTTGTAGCGATGTGTGAATTCAGTAATTTGAATTGATAGTGATTTAATGTAATTCATGGTGTTACAGAAAATATTAGTGTCATTTGCAAAGCTTAGTTCGAATCATAGGGTCCATAAAGGAGCAGACGGATTCTATCATGGTCGTAAAACGGTGAGTTTTTTTTACAACGTGGTACTTGTACTTAAAGATTATTAACAGCTTGAAATCGTTACCAAACTCGTTTATCCAACTCTAATTAGTCTAAAAACATTGTTTTTGTTTCTTATTTTCTAAGTAATCGTTCTTAAATTTGTGACATTTGTTCATGGCGGCTCATTCATAATTTAGCTAAAATGCTTTGTATCTTTAGCTTTGTTTGTTTACTTTGGCTTTAGTATATCTATTATTTGATTAGAGTTGCTGTTGTTGTTTATTACAGTTTTAGACTGAATTAAATTTCTTTGTTTACCAAAATGTGCATTGACACATTAGAGTACCTTGTAGTTGTTAGTCTATTGTTTTGGTTGACAATGTTTTTAATTTTATCTTAACAGTTACATTTCTGAAATTAATGATTGCTCGATATCTGAACGATTAATATGCCACCTGTAAGCTGTTTGTCATAGTATTTTTTTCTTGGATTTAACATTATAAATATCATTGTGTTAAAAATTTTGTCAGTTTTTTTAAACCTTTAAAACTGGTGAAAAAGGGATAGACATATATATCTAGATCTAAATGTTAAAAAGACTCCAAGAGTTTAATTTATAGAGAACATAAAGTGAAAAAAATAGATGAAATTAAAAAAAAAAGATTGCTTTATTATTTTAAAAGATACCTCCATAATTGTCGTTGTTTACAATAAACTAACATTCAAATTCATTTTCTTTTCTTAATAAAATATACATAATATAACAGGCTGATCAACTCAGTAAAGATGTATCATATTCAACATCATATATATATATATTCAACTCATCATTTCAAGGTCAGGGTTTTATGGCTTCATATTTTAGATTCTTTTGTACAAATTCCTTTTGTGTCCAATGTTTGATGGTTGGTTTATTTTTCATCAATTTTTAACATAGTTTTTGTTAAATGCAAAAAGTTACAATTGAAGAAAATAAGAGTGAAATCAATTATTAAAACTTTTGTGAGTCTGGTGTATGTACTAATTTCAGCCGGGAATCCAGCTCCTTAATCACTTACATTCGCCCTGATGAAGAACCCCCAAGGGGTCTGAAACTAGTTGGTACATACACCGGACTATTAGTGCATTAAGCCGTTATATTAATATGTTTATTACGAGTTAATGCTCTGTTTTATAATAATATTGCATACATTTGTATGTTATGTTTTTTGGATAATGTATGATTATAGTTTATTTTTATAATTAATAAAAATATAATAATTAGCAAAAACCTGAAACTACGATTTGAAAACTATTGTATATGTTTATAGAATATATATAAAAATGAAAACAACTTACATTTCACCAGTCATAGAATAGTGATGGACCTGATAAATATTAAACTTTGCAGGGCATATAATCATAATTGTTTTTTTTTTTGATACAATTTTTAAATTATAAATACATAATTATGAAAATTGGCATAAAAATGAAAAATGGAACTTGTTTCAATACAAAGCAGTAGTAAAATTAAGAAAATATGTTATCCAAATTTTGTAACCAAATTGTGAAAAGTGTAATTTTGATTGATGTAATTTTTTTCTGAATTGACATTATTCTATGTTCATAATGAATTTGTTTGTTTTCATGTTTATCTTATGTATTTGTTTTGATTCCAATATAATAGGCAATTATATTGAATTGTCCAGAATGTTTGTTTTAAAATTTTGTTATACCTTTATCAAATTATATAGGCCCCATTCTGTTCAACGACCTTTTTCCATCATTCTTGTTAGTTATTTAAGAATTCTGTCTTTCGAGATCGGGTTTTTCCTCATGTTCTCAGGTTTTTAGATGGAAAAATTTTCTTAGCATGTTTCAATCTAAAAATAATAGTTGACATTTTTTCACCAATGAAGCAATAAATTCGAAAGTATTGTTCCCAATTAAATGAATTTAAGATGGAAATCCGAAAAAATACTCTGAAATAGCTAATCACAAGAGCATTGTTTTCATCAGGACAATGTACAGCCTCATATAGCTTCAACAACCCAATAAAAGTTGTTATATATTAACCTGACTTCACACTCTCAGATTCTATTCTGATTATCATTAAATTTTCCTTCAAGGAAGCAACTTCAACTATTTTGTCAAGATAAAAGCTGATTTAGAAATCTTTTCCATCCAAAACCATAGAAGTAATGAAAGGACAGAATTCTCAAGTTGAATAGCTTCTACTTATGAATGCGTACTAAATTGACCTGTGTTTTAATTTTCTTCAAAAATTGGCACACACAAAATGAACAACCTACTGTCATTAATGAGTAGTAATATTGTGAGAATTCTACAAAATAATGACATTTTTCTATCAAATTTTATACTGCCATTAAAATTTTCTTTCTCATCAAATGACAACAGCAACTATGGTTTGTATACAATCTTATTAGTTTATTTCTTTTTGCTAACATGATCATTAATCCTGAGCGCAGTACACATATTGTATCAGGTTTTCTCACTTCTGCCAAATTTACATAGTGTATACACGTCAATTAATCCTTGAATTGCCTTTTAACTAATCTTATGTACCTAATCTACTTAAGAAGTCATTCCTCAATGTCAAAGGAGATTATGAATTTCTCTTTTGCACATTCCTTGCACACCTTACTGTTACCACGTCCATGTACTTACATAAATTCAGGTAGACTCAACACAAAACTAATGAGATAAAGCTTTCCTACATTTGTGTCACCAACCTAGTTGATATTACTTGCTTTGGTATAATATTTTTTTACCATTAATATTTTCAACAATTTCCTAATTACCCGAAGTATTGATTTTAAAATTATAGTCATTTAACGTAAGTCTGAAATTTTATCGTATTTAATTGATATGAAGGAGGCACGTGGAGTGTTAACATCCGCTGCGAACATATGGACACCTGCCCGGAGTGGGGGGCGCGCACCTGCTCGACAGATGTTTCCTCCCCTTAGAAAAAGTTTCGTAGGGCTGGGGACCTTAGAAGTTCTAAGCACAAACTGTAAAACATACGATATTTAGTCGTTACTAGCTATGTTTTTTGAATTTTGCGACTTTTAGTTTTATTTAATTAAAACATTTATTTGGTGGATGATCTATTATAAATTGAATGCTTTGTTTATAGTTCAGATCGTTTTGAACGTCACAGCTTCAAATTCTAGTACACCACAAAATTTTTGCTCTTTGGATTCTTTGCATACCAATGATGGGTTAAAAGACGTTCGATATACATATTTTTATGTGAATAAATTACAAGCTACTTTAAATTGAACTAAATTAGAAATATTTAGAGAAATTTGAAAGACAGGTATTAACAGCAGGTTTTTCTTTGGAATTGAAATACAATATGGTTATTTAAATATGCGAACATATCACTTAATTGTGCTAATATCTACTGTGCTAGCTGATTAAAAAGGTAAAGCGAGAGCATAAGCCAGTAGCATTTCTTTGTTCAACGGGTCTAATTTCAACTGTCAGCCTTGCCGGCCGTAGCTGTGACCCCGTCCATTGAGTTTAATTAAATGTGCTAGCTTTGTTCGAAAGAAAGATTCACTGGAATAAATGATGCATCAAGAGTCTATTTTAAGGCATTCTGTCTCGATTTTTAACACATTTTTATTATAAAGCATTATAAAAGGGGTCGACGTGGATTGGAAACCTGATGAAATTAGCAAGGAGACAATGTCAACAAATTGTGAGCTAAACATTCATTGATTTCACATTTTCTTGATAGTTTATAATAATCCTAGTACGTTTATAAACTGTCCAAGTTTTCAATAGGTTGGTGACAGGTTAACATTACAAGATCGATAAGTGTGGTGCAGTTGTATTATCATTTTTAGTGTCCGTGTTTTAAAATATTTTAAATAATTTAAAATTTTTAACACGTTTATGCGAATGTGAAGGAATGAAAGGTTTAAATAAAATTAATTTGTTAAATGTAGCGGTCGGTAATCCTATGATCCTATTGAAATGTTCCCCTTTCAATGTTTAGGCACGCGCCGCACCGGTTTAGTCATATGGCTAACTCGATTCGTATGGAAGCAATCGAATTAAATTGCTCGATATGGTGGAAGGTTTCCTTACAATAGGGATGTGCTGTTATTATATACATTTTAATATATCTACCAAATCATTATTACAACTTTAATGTAGTGGAAATATGTTGCGTTAAAGTTCTCATTCCCATGTTTTTGGTCCATGGGTGTAGAGCGGAAATCGTAGATCAAAATGTAAAGTAGGCTTAGACTACTGGTAAAGACCCCCCTATCCTATAATTTATAGCGTAATGTAATTTATAATGTAATGTAATATGTTATGATTTAAATATTTTCGAAATATTTTACAGAAGTATAAGTTTGTTTATTCCCCACCGTCGAACGAGTATCAGTTTAGTTCTTAACGTAAGAAAACACAATATGGTGCTGGTATCGTGGATAAAAATTTACTATTTTTTTTTTAAATTATGTATGATGTAAACTTTAAAAAAAATATCTTGATTCATGATCGACATATTAGGGTTATACGTTGGTCAGAATGTTTAAAGGATATTCATTTTAATTTAGTAACCGTATATAAAGTCGATCGACGGATTTCCTTTAAGTGTCCATTGTCTTTGCTAAAACAAGTAAGGGAATAATTAAATTTGTTAGCAAAAAGTAGGCAACGGAAATGGGATTTTTCCGTGTTTATTGAATCAATGAACCGAAAACGCTCGATGTTCAAGTGATTGGACTTCCTTCCTCTAAGGTCATCGTCGTATGCCAAATGACTACCCTACGAATGATCCACTACTGTAATCAATGTAATCATACGAATTGCTCTTTAAATTCATTAATTTCATGGTTCTTCATTATAGTTTTGCACATCTTTATTAATTTGTACTTTCTAAAGTTAGCTTTTGTGTAATTTTGGAAATCGTAATAGCGGAATCGAAGATAATGATCTTTGTAACTAGGATTCAAAAATAGTAGGATAGAGCGAGAGAGAGAATACTGTAATTTTCAACTATTTAAGTTTTATTTTTTAACAACAATTGATGTTAAAAACATGAAGTTCTGAACACTCGGTCGTAGCTTATATTTCACTCACGTTTGCCCTTTAAAAACCTATGTACAAGTTTGGTAGTCCTGTTTATGCATGCGCGTGTCAGCATTGACTAGGTCGTTGACCCTCTGTGGCTCAGTTCGGCCTTGTTCGGTGCACTTCGCACTTGGCCAAAATCTCCGAGGACGTTACGGTACGACCGTAAATCACGCTCAATAACAGCCACTGGATGCCTGGCGGTCGAATCTTGAGATTGGTAACCAAGTGTTTAGATGTGCTCCGAATAAAATTTCCACGATAAGGATCTTACGTCACTGAAGTTGTTTACCTACTGTAACGATCAAGTGGACTACGTGATAAGTTAGACTATCCTCGCGTAGTTAAACAAAGAATGCAATTTGTTACATCGCAAGTTCTAGTTTCGACTCTCAACCAAATATTAGATTCTTTTGCCCTATTACTACTATTTGCTATTATTTACTCATATATCGAGCGATAGACTGCTAATACGAAGCTGATCAACGTGTCTTCAAAAATGTTCGTATATCATTGTTGAAATGTTACTAATCACTGTAAAGAAAAATCGATTCTGTTGTTCATTTTATCAAATTGTTGACTGGAAAATCTTGACAAAATTAAAAAACCCAAATTGCCAACAATGTTTGGTTTTAACTTACTTATACGTACGTAAATTGCGATTTTTTACTACAAACGAATCATTACTTAAACATAACCATGACTTAAACATAAATATATAACTATCACCTTTTAACCTAGTGATAAGTACAAATTGTGCGTGGGTACTGCGTTTGTTTCTGTTCGTTTGATATCAGTTGTAGTGATGCTTTGTAATAGAGATTAATATAAAACCCACTCTTGTAAACTTAGAGAAAGTAATCAAAGCTACCGAATTTAATTTAGCATAATCCATATCTAAGCAAAACGGTTATTGGCAATGAATAAATGAGTCGAATAAATTATCAAACCCATTTTAGGTTGACATTGAGGATTTGTTTTTCGCTCCTCCCCAAACCATATTTATTTGTGGCGCGATTTTGGGTCACCTCTCTAGCTTCTTGGTCGTCGATTACGGGTACTCCTTACATTGTCATTCCTTAGGTTGTCTCTAATATGATCGATGTAAGTTTTTCTGAGACGTCCCCATTGATAAATAAATGATGATAATAAAATTAATTATAATAATATTAACGTTATAATATTTTGTTAAAGCATATTACATTTAAAGTTAACCTTAGTGAGGTACAATAAAAGCGAGGTTGATTGCGCCAACAATCTGCGCACAACAAACAGACACATTACTTTACTGCGCAACTCCACAACTTCACGATATTAATATACTTGATACAGTATTAACTCATTCCATGCGTTGTAAATACCTGCGTATTCGTTTAATATCATTTTTATTGACATCTATATTGATTACATTTGTTTTAATTTCTTACCTTTTACCAAAACATTATATTTCGACTAATATACTTCGTAACTTATTTTCCTAGCTGAGTGTTCGTTATTTTATTCCGCGACGTTCTCTTATTAACATTTATAAGAGACGAATTTTTTGCCCTATGTAAAAATATTTTTTTGTAATTAAAAGTAAGTATCTTATATCCTTTCCAACACCTTAGAGAATATGTGTACAAAGTTTCATGATGATCGGTTAAGTATTTTTTTAGTGAAAGCGTAACAAACAAACTTACATTCACATTTATAATATTAGTAAGGCTTATTGGCGCTTCTTATTTATCATTAATATCAACATTTCATAGTGATACCAATTCAATCAGAATAGAAAAAAATAACCTGCACGTGTATGTTTTAAAAAAATAGTTACACATTTTGAAACAATTTTAGTAAGGTTGGAATGAATATACAGAAGAACACAAAAGAAATGATAAAGCATTTGCTGTTATCAGTTGGCCCCTCCTCCGTCACGATTGCATCACAAGTTGACGTGAACTGTAACAAAGGTACCGTTGATACAGTAATACATTAGATAGACATGGTAGTTACATGTAAAATAGATGCATCTATCACTATTTAATCGTATAAGTCAGCATCGCCTTTGCTGTGATTTTAAATTGTTCGTAAGGCGATTTTACCTCTGCGGCTTTCCCTTCACACTGTATTTAATTGTAATATAATGTTTCTGTTTTATTTATTATTTGTTATTTGATAATGATATACTACATAAGTTATGTGCGGAAAACAAAATTAGTGGTGCATTTGACCAGCAGCAGATCTGCAATTACGCACAGATTGGAATACCCATTGAACCCGAGTCTAATGTTGGACTGCTTACATTTTCTGTGCTGTTGAAACAAATCAATGTGTTACATTAGTACTTCGAGCGCAGGCTGCAGCAGTACCCCCAATATTTGATTGGATTGATTCTGCCAGAGCAGAATCAATCCAATCAATTCAATTCAAATTTAGTGTATTTTGTGCTATTTTATAATGTCATATTAAATACCTTATATAAGTATATGTTCCCAAGGAGGGTTGGCGTCAGGCAGGCGGCCGTAAAACTATAGCCAAAAGCAGTTGCAGTATGGACTACAGTAGAGTCCAGGATATATGGAAGAGTAGTACATACTTTGCCGACCCTACGCAAGTGGGAAAAGGGCAGGGAGATGATAATGTTCCTGTTTATATCTCAGTAAATAACCTCTTCGGGTGTTGTTACTAATTTATCTAAGTGTGAATTAGATGCATGCATGAAAGATTGAGTTCCTTCATTGTAAATGTAGTTAGCGGTTGCATCACGTATTCTCCTGGATTATAATATATATATGAATATATATATCAAAGATGAAATAAATAGTATTTCATCTTTGCAGGCGGTTATGTTGACGGTCGTAATTGTACAAAGTTTTGGTTTGTTTTCATAATTAAAACGCGACGGGAGCATTCTTCATGCGATGTCACAGCTAACTGAAATTTTAAATCTGTTCGTAAGTACTACAGAAAGTCGTCTTATTTTGAGCTTATTATACTTCGTTGATATATCAACGCTGATCAGATCACAAACCTCATTTCAAGTAATGTACAAAAAGCTCAATTCTCTTAATCGCTACGTTTTCGGATTTTGCATTGATTCCGTCTTAATTTCCGGTTGCACGAAAAAACCCGAGCCGTTGGGCCGGCAGCCATTGACTAAACGCCGGCGAAATGTTCAATAAATGGAATGATCGAGCGATAGAGATGACTGCCAGCTTTAATAGGAATTTGTATATTTCCGTCTCGGTTTTTTTTATGAAAATCATGGGCCGTTTAATGACTTTTGAACTTTTTTGTATCGTAATTCTTTAAGATGAATTGTTTGGTTATTTTCGTACCTGGAATTTGTGTTCGTGAAATTTTGATTTCCAGTTCAGGTAATTTTTTATTTTGGTTATTTCTCTGTGATTCTACAAAAAAAAATAATGTATTGTTTCTAAAATTGCAGTTTTGTACATAACAATAGATAATGTCCCGCCGCGGGTAATACGTTAAGTTCATTGCGTTGTAATAGCAACGTCGAACATTAGACATGTCTAATGTTCGACTCTGGAAGTCGAGATCGTGATATGTATACGAAACTTAAAATATTAAATATATTCAAAAATGTTACTACGTATTACGTGGTGAGTGAAATATTTTAGTTTGTTTATAGCATAATGGACATAGATACATGGGTCACTTTTGACTAATTTCTACCTCTATTCATCAAATATTAAACACACGCAAAACACCGAGCGTAAATGTATTGGTTTACCTTGCATACATAATTCACTGGAGTTGTTCGTAAAACATTAAGCTTCAGCAACGGGCCTTTGTTGTCCTAGTATTTCACCATTATCTTATCATGTAAACTAAAAATTAGAGTTGTTACTTTCAAGTGAGCTTTCTTTTATTTGTACTCCGCCATTCTTAAACTGCTACATTTTTAACCTTTCTACGACTTTACGTCATATTGCAATAAATAAGTCAATAACTTTGTTGTTTAAAAAAGGCAAATCGTATTGTTCTAGTTAATTTATGATATGTATCAGAACACAGCAGCAGAAATTATAGTTATAAACACAGTAGTCACATTTTTTTGTCTTTTATCGTCGTAGAAACGCATCAAATATTCTATAGCCGATTTAGACCTTGACTTTCAATACCTCCTAAATTACACCTCAGCTCAATTACATTCTCAGTACTAAATAATCGACTGCTGGATTAGTTTTTGGGCTCAGGTTTATGAGATGTAGTAGAGCTCGTTGGTTAAACGATCTGATTCATTTCGAGTAATTTTGTACCGATCAGCTTTTGTTTCTGATATAATACCAGAAATAAAACAAAATCAATCGACAAATTGTATATGTATGGTAATGGGTTTTTACACACATTTTTTATGATATAACCTGGGTGAAAATCAATCTCAATTGGGTTAAATCGTGAGATCTGTACATCCAACACCAAATATAGTGGCTGTAGAAAGTGCCTTCATGGACTGAACGCTGCGTGCGACGAGATCGTGACCGTGCGACCGGGGAAAGTGAACACAAGGGTAGGGGGGTATTAAATTGTACAATTATATTTATTTGTGTATTGTTGTTTCTGCGCCAATTTCGCAGTTAAATCGGGCCTACGCTAAAACTTACGGAACAACATAATAAACCTTAAACAATGAGTCGTAATCGTTATGCTACGTTTATCTATTGTTCTGAGATGTGTATTACGAAATTTAAATGCAAAACCTTTACGGAATCTCTGAGTTTTTATCTAGCTAGATTGTCATCGTAAAGAAGTTATCTTAACTTTGTTACGCGAATAGGAATTGTTTATCACCAAGCCACATTCGCCGGTTAACATCTTCAGTTTGAAAGAGGGTAAATATTTAGAAGTTACAAAAATTATTCTTTGTTGAAAATATTTCAGAGTCTTTCTTATTCTAAAAAACTGATACTGGGTGTATACAAAATAAATAATGAGTTTTATATTATGTTTACAAATTCTCTCACGTTTTAAGATCGGTATTCATTCGAAGGACTCTGACATAAATTTTTTACAACAGTTGTAAAAGGGTTAGATCATGACATCTTAAAATTAGATATACGGATAGATTAGATATACATTCATAACCTAATGTTGTAACAATAGGATACATTCCAGGCTAAATTTATCAAGTTTCCTATACGTAGTCACTCAGGTAGGAAGAATATACATATGTATTTTCAAAACATATTTCTCAACGTTACCTCCATTTTTCTACGTTATAATCGTGATAAAAAAATAGCACATACGTTCTTATGTCTTCCCGAACCTATCATATGTAAAAGTATGTACGCTTATCATTTTTAAGCGTAAATTACGATGGACCGCGGCGAATTGTTAATAAGATGTCGCCTCCAAGATATGCGTCAATAGAATTCTGACTGCGTAGGTGTGATTCTTCGTAAACAACCGTCGTTGGCGTCAGTGGACCGGACACGGGGCAGCCTTTTATCATCACGTGTTACGCCGTACACTCGCTACGAATGGCTGATTCACCTATCCGTAGTATTTCGCGGAACTAGCTGTCGGTCAAAACGAGTTCGAGTTAATTCAGATGGGTATCGTGTGAAGCAATCTCGGCCAAATTAAAATGTACCGGTAGATTGAGCCACGACAGGGAACATAGAATAATTGTACTCAACATGAAAATACAAGTGATTGTACACGGTCACGGAAAAGAATTCAATATAAAGGAAAAGAAATAATAAAATAGTTTTTCACGTCTTTTTAATCTAAATAGGATAGAGAGTTAGCAATGATTAATCATAAATTCATTAATTATCAGCTAACAGATGTCCACTGCTGGGCCAAGTGCTCATGATACGCCACAAAGATCGGTCTAATGTCATGATCATCTAGTAAATAATAAACAATAATATTCTAGGACATTATTCACACACGGCCATCTGATCCCAAACTAAGTAGAGCTTGTGCTATATATAAATCAGATAACTGATATACTACATATATTAACACTTTTCTTTAGTAAATACATATATACAGGTGTCCAATAGGAAGTTGCTGAAACTAATCGGCTGTCATTTCAAAACACTCGCACAGAATCAGAAAAGCCAAATTGCTTTAAATAGAGGAAACTCTGCAATTTTAAACGCATATAAATAAAACCCAGTGAAATATTTTTTATGTCAATTTATTACATCTTATAAAAATAACGAAAAAGTACAGTGATTAATGATAGACATTTTCGAAGTGCGAACCGTTAGATTCTGCACAAAAATTAATTCTCTTTTGAAAACTGTGAAAAACTGTATCCAACATATCGTTCCTAACGCCACGAACCACTTCCTGGATGGCCGCGATCGGTTCTTCTACTGTTCTGGGGTTTTTAGCGTAGCAATGATCTTTAATGTAACCCCACAAGAAAAAATCACAAGTATTCAGGTCCGGTGAGTACGGTGGCCATTCTAGTCCGCTTTGAGCAAATTTAGGCTACCTCAGACCGATTGCTCGAGTGCGACGTCGCTCCATCTTGCATAAAGTAAAAATTTTTACCAGTCCTCTCTTTTTTGCATAAGGGAAGAATTTCGTTTCCAAAAGCTGTTAGTAACTCTCTCCTGTTACCGTAGTTTCCAAGAATTGCAAATAAATTCCTTTTACTGAAATCACTGCCCATGCCGTTACTTTCTGTGGATGAAGGGACTTCGCTAGCAATATGTTGGGATTTTCCGTTCCCCAAAACCGGTAATTTTGCTTGTTTACACACCCATTCATACAAAAATGTGTTTCATCGGAATAAATAATAATTTTCTCATTAAGTTTTTGGACTCCAAACATTCCCGTAATAGCGTTATAAAATTCGATGCGTTTTCTTATTTTATATGGATGAAACGCAACGACGATTTGGTTATTTTTAATGCTTGAGCAGCTTTCCGAATCGAATCATTTGGATTTTGTTTGAAATAATTCTCAACTATGTTAATTATCTCTGGTGTAGTCACCGTAAAAGATGGACCTGGCAACTCGTGTCTGCGGTCCTGGAGTATACCATACTCCAAGAAGTTGTCGATTATCCTACAAAAAATAGCGTAAAATTACTTCAATGCAGTTTTTTTTAATTGAAACAAGTTTTGTGATAGCTGAATATGAATAAATATTAACCGAATAACCGGATGTAATATAATTATATCCGAACTTAGTACGAAACCCTCTATACGCATTACTATAAATTTTTCCCCTCGAGGAGAAGCACTCAATAAGATATACTTTTTCTTCCGTGGTGAGCTCACTCATTTTGACGCGCGCGTACTTGCTTCAACCATGGCTGGAATAAAACTGCGGGACCTCAGCTATGGGCCTTAGAAAAAGAGACCCCAATTCAATTCATGGAGGGAAGAGGCACTTATTTAGTTTTAGCAACTTCCTATTGGAACCCGCGACCTGCGGCGTGAGAGGACAGTATCTTACCACTGCGCCAACCGGTCAGTCGTCTAGTGGTCTTCGTATCCTGGACCAGGTGGTCCATATTGAATGAAGTTTACTTACGCTGTTAGGCCCTATTTGTGACTGCCATTCTGGATTTGGCCCCATTGGCCATCCGTTCTACAAATAATGTATCCTAGTCCTTACCACTTAACTTTGGCTATTATAGAATTAAGTTAATTATAGAAATAATTAACTAAAATTACCTAGCTAATTGTCTAAAACCTGTCAATGAACAAAAGAATATCGAATCCTTTTCCTCCTTTTTTAATTTTCGCAATTGGAATTTAGAATAAAGTCAATTACTAAATTTTTATCCGAACTGACGTCTTCTAAAGCAAGTTATTATACGTGGTAAAACACTTATGAGTTCAGGTCACACGGTGTGAGATATCCGAGAATTTGGAATTTACACAAATTCTCACAACTCTTACGATGTTGGATAATATTTTTTTCCTCATTTAGGGTTTTACACGGTGTTTTTCTTTACCTTACATATTTAAAATGTAATTTAATTAATTGGAAATTGATACATTAATTCGGAAATACGTTGCTCCTTGTGTTTGAACCCTGAAGGTTTTACTTGTTATCGATATCATCTTTACGTGCACATAATTTTTATGATTTACCTATTAGTGACGATGTAAACGTAATTTTGTTAAAAGAAAAGTTCATTTCAAACAATAATAAAGGATAGCCGAGGGCTAACAACATATCGTGGTTGGTAATCATAAGTAATTTAATGAGGTATGCGGCATTTTCTATCGTTAGGGCCCCCAGGGTATGAGCCCGAGTTTGATTTAGTGTCTTTTTCCTTCTATTGTTGTCTTTATTCTTTATTTTACAGTTCGACTAGAAGTTTTTTCTCCATATTTATTAGATTATTTTTTTGATTTATGAGATATTTATTATATCCTAAATCCAGATTATAAAAATTTGTAATAATGTTTGTACAATGAATTTTAATATATGTAATCGATGACAATAGTCAACAGTAATTACTTTTAATGAAGAAGCTTTAGCTCGTCTTTGAATTATTTTCCTATTTTTTAAATAGACGCCGAGTATAGCTCTCCTATCATCGCTCTCGTTCAAATTGGCTGGTTAAAGAATTGATATTAACATACTCTAACGTAGTTTTTTTTTTAACCGCACTGTGATTCATTTTACATAGAACGGAGGATTTATCATTTTCAGTTTAAATGGAATCTTTTTGTTTTACCGTGCACAATTTTTTATTAACCATGATGAACTCATGGTATACACATATACTTCGATTCCCACTCGAGCAATACCAGTTCGGATGTGACAAAGCTAGGTGAGGCAATTCGTGTCAGGCACTGCCCACTTAAAGACCCAACTGATAACCGGCGCTCGCATTGTGTGTTTAGGGCTTAAGTGACCTACTTACCCCTTTGTGACCAGAATGTATAGCAGGCGATAAGCTATCGCATTTGCGATCGATATCGTTCTAAACAAACTGTTCTAATTGTGGCCACACTACCTCCAATCAAATGTCTTGTTTTATGTTTTGAATTCAACTCTCATTATTGCATACTCACGATTGTGGAGCGATGACGTTCTGGTGTCTACAGATCGAATCTTAAATATAAAACCGTTATGTCAAAAAGGTTATGTAGAAGAAGGTGACTAACAGAATACTTCGAAGGACGGTCTGCAGAAATCTATGTACCGATGGCAACTTGTAAAGTTCTCTAGTGGTGGAGCCAATAAAGACAACAATTTAATTATATCTTTCTTGTGTATAATAGTGTTTAACAGTGGTAGAGTCC
>DWLR01001574.1:0-17750 GCA_018246295.1 Papilio alexanor hazarajatica
TATATATATATATATATATATATACATATACATATACATATACATAACAAGAAAAAATACAATTTCTCTGAGGTAAATTCTCGATTAGGGAATACAAAAACAACATATTTTTCTTAAAACTCGCTGAATATGGTCCAATGATCGAAAAAGGCAATAGGAGACAGAATTTTTTTTCACATCACTCACCAAAAGTACTCACCGCTCTATAGCATAAAAAGCATCGAAAGCAATTTGTCGAACAGTTTCCATTATGCGAGATAGGGTAATATAATTGAAAACGATTTTTTCACGGCAACATAAACGCTGCCACTTCATTTTTACTTTTTAATCAATTTATGGTGTTGCTATTGTACGAGTATATACGTTTATTTACTACAAGCTAAACGGTACGTAACCAATATACACGGTTTTTAAAAAAAAATCATAGGAAATAATTTTCTAACACGATCAAAATCTCAAAAGAAAAGATCAAAATCAACGAGGCTATTTAAAGAATTACTTAATACGATAAATTATTATTATAGTCAAAGTTTAGTTTTAGCGGTAGGCGTAGAAACAGCTTATTGTAGTCTAGTAAAATTATTGGGTTCAGTCAAGCAAGCAAAATTTCAATATGAGTACTTTATTATTATTGTTCTGTAAATAACTGTGTGCTGAACAATTTCTGTACTTAAATTCAAGATATTAGTGTATTAAAAAAAGAAAAAACAATATGAACAATCGAGTCTCGGCAAACAACTTTCAATTTCGATTTTTAATTACACTGTGACGTATGACAGGCGAACTAAAAGTTACTGGCTGTCAAAAACCATTTCACAAAACCACACGTCCTGCCTGACAAAGTGGAGCGTTTGAATACTGCCTTTTATTGTAATACGTAGTAGTATGTTTTTTTTTTTAAATATACCGATCTAAATAGAAACTAGGAGTACAAACACATTACAGTCATCAATTGAAGATTACATCTGTAAAGAATTTTACTGTTAAGTTTAATTTCACTACTATATAATAAGTCAAATGCTTGTTTGCGTTCTCACGTAAAGTCCAGTAGGTTCATAGGAAAATTATATATTGATATGAACATTTTGTCTTAATAAAATATAGATTATCTGTATGATTTATATGTCTTACACGGGCATAGGATTGAGTGCGTAAACTGAGATAGACAGATCTTTCATCAAAAAGGGCTTATCCTTTTTCCATGAAAGGAAAGTAAGCATGTTTCGTTTAAAACTAATAGGGGACGGTGGTTCGTCGATAAGGTCCTAAAAGGTTTAATGGCCACTTAAAAACTGTGGCTTAAAGCCTCTTCGTCGCACCAGTAGACGGATTAACTTTGTTCCGTGACTGACGTAACAAAGCGAAGAGCGGCGTCTTTTGTGTCATGTGTTTCGCCGTTAGATACCTTCTCGACTTTGACATTAACAAGGGTATTTAACGATACGTGAGCTAATTATTGAAGAATTATAAGATAATTTTGTCATTTTAACAAAGTGTAAGTCTTTGCAGAATAAGTTGTACGGTGATAAAATAAAAATGTGTTAAGCCATGTATAAAAACCTGTCGAATTGTTCATTTGAAAAACAAAATTAGTAAATTAAATATTTATACATTCATTTCAGGTTTGAAAACCGTGTTAAGAACAGTTAAATTTATTTCAACAGCGCGGATCGTAATAGGATATTTTAAAGTCATAAATAAGCAGTGGATAGATCGTTTTTTATCAAAGAACATCAAACTCTTCTCGATTGATTTTTTAAACTTGGTTGTTTTGTGGTGCTCTAACATTGGTTGAGATATTAGTCACAGAGAAAGGAGACTGAAACAATAAGCCTATAACGAAGTTACCTTTCATAAAATCCTATGTAATAGGGAGATTCAAAAATTTCCTTTCATGAATTGGTGAAACCGTTCAATTTTTAACAACATTAACGCCGGCAACGTTTGCTTATCGTTCAGATACGATCGGCTGCCGTTAAGCAACATTAACCAAATTACTTCAGACATCAGCCGGTACAGACTTAAGCGAATGTTCGACGTGGATCAATAAGGTCATTTGAAGCGATGGTGTTATCTTTATACGACACATATTCTGTATATGTCTGTGTGTGTGATACAACCCAAATTAGTTAGAAAAATTATGTGAAAAAATTGTGTATACATAAACTTTTGTTATGAAAATGATTTGATTTGTCCTGTCCTGTATGCTTATGCCAATTAATATTCGTAAAATGAGTAAAGTTACACAAGCGTGTCTGTTTGTAAAATTTCAAGAAATAAATTTGTTTAGCGCAACTGAACAAACTGAACTGAAACTTTCGAAGATCCTACGTCTAACTGAACTTATCAGATTTCCAATTCTACAAGGAATAAGTCTGTCGTCATACAGTAAGAATTTTAAGTAGAGCACAGGATAGAAGTTGGACGTTCAATTACTGGGTTTTTATCGTCATTAATAATTTTATTCGTTCATCAGAACAGTTTTGTCAACAGAGATCTCTCATTTGATGTTTAACCACCGATAGCCATATCCGTAACATCAATCAAAACTCAAATCAATAAACACAATCAACATTAATTTGGCATTGAAGACATTGGTATTAAGACAAGCGCTGTTTGAATTACAAAATTTGTATCGAGACCGTGCCTTTAAATTCTTTATAAGAATAATAATAATAATAATAGCCTTTATTCAGATAATCACATTACATAGTTACATATTACATATATAATTAAATAGTTATATGTCATATTCTGTCATGTCATATCATGTTTGTTATGTCATTATCATTATCTGTTTGTCCGTTACGGACATAGGCCTCTTCCAACTTCCTCCCAATCCTCTCTTTGTCTTGCCGTTCTGGTCCAAGTGTGTCGCGCTATTGCTTTTATTTCATCTACCCATCCCTTAATCGGTCTCCCACGCTTCCTTTTCCCACTTTTAGGATACCAGAACTTAATCTGTTAAACATCATTAACGGTAGCATCGACTGTCCCTCTCTTCTCTCCAAAATAGATTCAATGTACCCAGGATATCAGCGCGCCATCACGTTCCCATTCACCTTCCTATGGCATCATCTAACTATCGCCAGAATTCATTTATGTGGCGCGCTGGCTTCGTTCTTAATAAAAACACAGTAAGTTTAGACCTAGATATATTTAATTCAACAACTAATTTTGTAAGACGAGCATTTTGTCGTAATTTTTTTTTCATTAAAAGAAATTGTTATTCATTAAGTCGAATCACTTTTGGAACTTTAACACATTTTAGACTTTTTGTTTTTATCTGCTCACAAAATAACATAAATTAAAATGTAAACCACTCGTGAAGACCTGTTATTGGCTGTTTCTGTTTCTTAATATTAAATGTATTTAGTAAGTAAAAATTGCTGTTGGTCTTCCTAATAAATAAATAAATAAATTACTTTGCTCCATTTATTTGGGCCGCGTATAGTTTGTCCTGTGACAAGACACACTATACGCTTTAAATTCTTTAACGACTTATAAATAAAATGATACAAATTTGAAGTCGGTTTTGTTTTTGTTACGCTTTTTTCATTTCAGCATAGGAACGGTGACATTTTGATTAGTTCCTACATACACACAATTTCTGTTATAATAAAATTACAAAAATTTAAGTTAGTTTTATTTTTTCCAAAAAAAAAAAGATATTGATACAAAAGAGATGGTGGATAAGAAAAAGGAAAACACGGGATTGGAAATTATTCATGATCAATATAATCAAAATGTCTGTGTCAATAACACGTCGAGTTGAGGGTAAAGAGTTGAGGCGATAGTGAGCGTGTTCAATAAATACGAATAGGGCGTGCGAGAGCCGCTCGTGAGTCGAGTCACGAACTATTCGCCTCTTCGCAAATGTATCGAAAGTGAGAACGCCGACGGCGACGTCACCTAAATATTAAACGTGTTCATTTGCCAAACGAATGAATACGAATGGTATTATAATAAAATATTATGTGTATCAGTATTTTTTTAATAATGTAAGTAATAATAAATGTAGGTCACATTACATAAGGTGCGCCGCTTGATTGCCTAAAACCTGTTTTTATATCGTACCTAATCGAGAGCCAATGCAGCGAATATAGTAAATAAATCGAGAGATAATTTATGAAAGTATTCACAATCTTCCTCAATGCTCTCCATAAAGCCCCTTCAGTGGATCGTATTTTTTTTCTTTACAGCGGACCCGTAGCTTAATCGAGGTTAAATTGCAGGGGCAGAGCTGCAAGATGAGCAAATAAATTGATTCTGATGTACGCCCCCCTCGCCCTGCGCCCCGCTCCGCCACCGGAACATGTTTCCGCTACGCCGTAGCCACGATAAGGAGGCGAAAGCAAAAACTTAAAATAGTAACGAGTGCAGATGATTAATAAAGACAGAAATAAAAACCTTAAAAGTTACACTCCATGAAAACTGTATTTAATTGTATGTATTTAATGTATTTAAATAATATTAGGCCTAGAGTATGGACGAAAAATATGTCAATCGTTTGTTTCCGAGTATGATGTTAGATTAGGGAGTTCAAGTTGGATAAATAGCTAAAGCGTTACTCGATTCCATTGATATTTATAAAGTTACAGGTCATGAGATATTATAAATTGCGAATAGTAATCCAGTAAAATATGATAAATATCATGAATATCGTGTTGATTTACCTTAAGCCCTGCAGAAAATGTTAGTAGAGCTGAATAAAAAAAGAAATAGAATTTTCGATAACAAATCTATTCAAATAATTCTATATAACGGTCGTAACAGGTAATGTGAAAGCTCCGCTTTTATGGCGAGTGTAATAAAATTAGTTGAAGCGCGACCGACAAACGCTCGGACGTGGCAATCTTAAGGAAATTTTAAGATGATTCGCATTTTTCAACTATAATCCTCAGTACGTTTGGTTAGTGATAATAATTACTAAACTAAGTTTTTATAAAGCGAACGTGTATTCATACTTTTGCGATCGGTCACCGCAATCCCAGTTCTCGTCTTTTTTCTTTATCTATTCCGTTGCTCTTTGGCTGACGACATCGTGAGCTTTTTTAGTGTATACATATAAAACAAAAAATATTTACGCCATTTACCAAAAAGTAGCAAACAACAAGAATAATTAAAGTGTAAGTTAAGGCTGATTAAGATGACATAGCATCCTCGCTACTTATTTATTCGATTTGTAATATACATATATTTTTTTTTTTAAGAAATTTTGCAAACGAGGAACAAGTCGCTCAATTAAGCGATTATCGCCGCCCGCGAACATCCGCACCGCACCGCAGATGCGTTGCCGATATTTTAGGAAGGAGTACGCTCTTTTCTTGAAGGAAAATAATGTGTACTTTTAAAGACGAAATTTAATTAAACAACGATACGAAATAAAAACATACAGATTGTACAAGTGCAAAAGTATGGGTATAGTAACATCAATTTTCAGCACAGAGAACCAAGAGCGTGATTTTCTTTTGACGGATTTAGACACATTCAATATATAACAATTATAATATTTTATCTCAATTTTTATTATGTTAATACAATATTCACGCAATAATGCATAATGCGTGCTGTTCTACGATGGTGTAGTCTTTTTTGGTCCTTAAATATTTACGCGCCTTGTAAGAGGTTATACAAGAAAAGGGTTTTCGCTGTAGAAATCGACATAGTCATATATCAAGCGGGGTAAGAGCTTGTGCTGACGCGAACTGTCAGACTCCACGTGTGGCGTCATCTATCAGGCAGTGGCGACTAATGGCTCGTTTAACTTTACTATCTCAGTTGAGAGATGCGATGTTTTTATTGTTGGAAATTTTGTATTGATTATATATATATCAGTGCTATCCAACTTTCACCTCCACCTTCATGAAGCAAAATTTACAGCCAAGAGGCGTCCACTGTTGCACGTAGGAGTGATTCTACGAAGTATGGGCTGCTTTTATTTAGTTAACTCACCGCGACCTTGACCTGAACGTCGGTGATCTTATAGATAGCCCTTCTACGACTCGTCCTCGTGTAAATGTTATCGCTAGTCATCAGGCGTATTAGATCACACAAATTTATCGACAAATTGAATTCTTTATTTTTCCTGAAATGAGCATTGATCGCTTAATCGCGGGTGTCCACGCGGCAAGAGCATTTACATGGCCGAATGACCTGATACACGCCGCCGGTGGTAGACACGAGAGCTGAATAACGTTTCGTATCAATGTGTTTGCAGAATGGCTATAGTAGAGGATTATTACCCAAGCTTTCGATTTGCAGTAGTTTGTAACGTTCATGCTGTTATGCTTAAATATAATTCGATTACTTAAATTACTTAAAACTTTTGAAAGTTAATGTGTAAAAGTAAAAAAGTAAAACATGATAAGTTTAAGTTATTGATGATAAGGCTTAACCGTGCCCAGATATAATAGTGCTATAAACCGACAGAATCCAAGAGAAGAAACTTAAACAAGAGACAGGGAAGTTAGATTTAGTTACTAAATAAATGAGGGCGCGACTTGCCGGAATAGAGTGAAGACGTACGGCAATTGGGTTCCATTTCAAGTATGCGCTAGGTGTTTGGAGGAGGGTTTTTTAAAAGTCTGTATAACTATTGTAATACCGGCCCTTGATCCTCTTTTGCTCTAAACACCCAAAGTGAAGTCTATTCTCTAGACACACAAATGAAGTCTATTGTCAGCTCAGCCTCTAATCCCAATCATTTATGTACAATGTTTTCATCTTTATAAGTCATTAAATTTTTAAAACTTATTATAATTTTCAGTAACAGTAACAATAATTTGCACATCCTCTAAGAGTTTATGTTTATATCATTCTAGTAGCTTAATCGACGTAAAATCGGGACACAACTAGGCGTTGAGGACATAAATTGATTTCGATCGTCGCCCGTCGGAGACGATGTCAAACACTCAGGGCGATAGTGTTCCATCGATGAGGCGTCTGTGTTCATAACAATTTGGCAGGTCTTATTGGCTTGGATTAAACTCGAACATATCATATCCTCTCCGTGTACAAGCCAACTAATATGCAGTAATTAAAACTTTATTAGAGTGTCTCGATGTTTTTATAGTTGTTTACTATTGTGTACCCTCTCTTATAATAGATTATCTTAGATATTATAAGAGAGGCAGAATTGTAATGCGACAAAGTTATCAAAACAAATGGTTTGAAGTTGATAAATACTTCATAATTATACTTTAACTCCTATAACGAACAATATCGAGTTACGTTAAGAATAACGTTAACAATAACGTTTACTGAATTGATATGAATAAAGAACGCTTCTGTCACTCAAAATGAAATAGCTCAAAAAACTAAACTATTACATTTCTAAAACAGCATATTGTTTAAGTGTTGTAGCTCAAAGGTGAAAAACATAGCTTAGAGAATATCTTTAATTGTTAATAATTGTTAAATGAGATGATTTTCTGACCTTTCATAAAAAATACGTTGAAAAACAAATGAAAATTTAAAATTTAATCTTTTTACTTAACAATGAAGTTATGCAGAAGTCAGGTACTAAGCAGCAAATGGTATACTGGATGATATATCAAGCTACTTCCTACTTACAGTACACACTGTACATCGGTTGACAAGTTTTAAAGGTGTTTGTCAGACACGGATGAAAAAGATTTCAAATGCACAAATATGATGTTCAAGCAACGAAACTCTTTGTGAATCGAGTAACGGAATATTTACTTTTCGAATTTTTTTTTTACAGTCGAGGTCGATTTCTACGCTGCAACTCCTGATTCATTATATAAACGGCGCAAAATATATTTCTACTGACAAATATCACTCCCTCCGAGATGAACTATTATAATAATTTTGTTTGTATTTTATTATTTCTAAATGCTGGCTAGGCATTCGTAACTCATGATATTTTTTTTATACAAGAAGGTGGCAAACGAGCAAGCGGTCACCTAAGTGACCGCTACCCATAGACATCTGCAACAAGCATTTGCTAGTTGCAGATGCGTTGCCTACCTTTGATAGAGAGTGGAGAGGATAGACAGAAATTGACATTTCCTACTCCTATCAATTCCCTTCACCGTCAAATCCTCTTTTCTTTCCCACCCTTTCCTTATTATAAAAAGGTGGGAAAGGGAAATGGACTAAAATTGCCCTCCCGCACCTCACTCATCAAACGAAATGCAGAAAACTTCTACTTCACGCCTGTCTTCTGTGAGGTCGTGGTAATTCACCGGTCGAGCGGGCCATTCGTGCAACAGATGTTGTTGTTGCGGACTCTACCACTGGTATATTGATGATGACACTGAGAGCGTCGGATGTTAATAGGTAGCGTTGTTCACATAACATTCAGATACCTATTTGCTCGTTTTTAATTTTAATCCTCTTCCTTTTCCTATTCTTTTCTAATAAAAAAGAATGAGAAAGAGAAGAGGGAAGAGGATTTGACAGAGGAGGGGATGGATTCCTATCCATAAACTGAAAAAGTAGTCCTTTTCCTAAAGGAAATATACTTTTTCAGTTTATCCCCTCGGTCCATTAAAGGTAGGTAACGCATCTGCGACTCTAAACTTTATTGCAGATGCCTAAAGTAGCAGTCACTAAGGTGAACCGCTTACTTCTTTACCATCTTCTTCCATTAAAAACTCAGGCTATTTTAAAAATGTAATTCTACCAGTTACTCTTGCCACTGGGCTATTAGGCTTAAATAATAATACATACAAACATTCATCACGTCTGAGAAACCTTGATAGAAATATATCTCGTATCCAATAAAAAAAGGTGTTACAATTCGTATTGTATATTTCACTATTGCCATAAATCATGTAAAATGAATGCTCTACAGACGTGGTGTCAGCGTTCACCTGTGGCGCCATCTATCAAAGAATACCAACGAATGGCGCGTATAACAATAGTTCTGCATAAGACGGGAGCACAATCTAGTATCTGTTGCCAACGAAGTTTTTAAATGAGTTTAATGAACCTATACAATTAGTACGTTTTTGGAACATGCCAATTTCAACTAGCAAATTTCCAAGTTCTCCAAGTAATTATACGGTAGTGGGAGTATAGGTAGGTACTAACAAGCCGGCTTGACTGGAGAAGTACCACCATTTTACAAAACACCGGTTTGTAGAGAATTGTAACAGTTATTTATTCCCCGGCGTTTCGTCTTACTTTTCCCATCCAAGAATCCTAAACAGACTGGAAGTGTTGGTAGGGGCCGTCCCATAAAAACATAAATCGATCAGATTAATTACATCGTAAAGAAAGGTGATATAGGGAGTACCCGCAATCGCTGAATATGTAGGCGTTGATGTTTCGCTGTAGAAAAGCGAGAGGTGCGCAGGTTCGCGCCAAATATAAATCCGAAAACTCTGCCTACACGTTTTGTTACGGTCGTGAGAGCCTATTTTAATATCTTAATTAGAAAGAGAGAGAGAGAGAGAGAGAGAGAGAGAGAGTGACTAGTTTCACATAATTTTGGTATTTATGTTGAAAGGAATAAAATATATAAATAAATAAAATAAAAAACAAAACGGAATATAACGTTAACTTCAGCAGGCAGTAGCACGAATCACTGCAGATCGTAACTCAATTATTGCCTCGTTATATTTTATGTCAAATGACGTTCGCAGAATATTCAATCTCGTCGTATACATTTAAAACAGATCGACTATCAATAAATGGGAGGTATAATTTTCTTTTATACCTTTTTAGTGAAACAAACGTGTTTGATCATAAAGTTCTTTTAGATTAATGAAAAAAGTAAAAGCTTTATTATGTTCTATCACATTTAGAATAAAATGAATCATATATATTTGGGACAATAAAACTACTAATAAAATGGAAAATAGAGACTTTTAGTGCTTGATGATCTAGATGCTAAGGATCATTTAACATCTGGTGATACTATAAGAAATTGCAATTTGATATAAAAAAATCTCAAGAATATCAAATGTTACGTAAGGGTAAATTTATTGGTACATAAAATTCATTTCGTAACAGAAGAGAACCTTTTCTGTTGAATCGATCGAAATTGGTAAAGTAGCTTAAATGGTATTACAACAGCTAGGGTTCCCCTATGTCATTAAATTAATACATATTGGGGAAATATAATTATTCTTATGACAGTTTATGTAAACATAATGCTGGTGTATTTTGGAAGTAAGCAGTGTATCTAACAAATAAACATAACAGGTGCTGTTGCGTTTGGATACGACGTACGAATACACTTGCAGATAAGCTTTTGTCATCAACAGTATGTATGTCTATGTCATATTTAAAATTTCTGTATCCTTAAGATTCTGCTGTTAAAATTACTTCAATGCTAATATCTAAACTACATTCAAAACATTTATCTAAATGAAATTAAATTAAATATTTTGTTATTAGGATTAAGAAAACACTTTAACAAGAGCTAAGTCACAAAAGTTTTAAAGAAAAAAAACACGATAATAACATTACATCTTCTTAAAAGATTGTCTAAGTTGGATTAAGGAATAACGGAAAACGCGTTACTCTTTAAGTAACATTTATTTTAAAAGTAGAGGCATCTGTCTTACAGAAGATTGTTTCAACTTTTATTTGCCATGTAAACTGCCCTTATTTCTCTTCTAAACTTTTAACGACAATGTAAAAATAACATAAGACTTTTTTTGAAGTTTTTATAAAAAATAAAAGGATGAAATTATTTAAAATCATATACGTGTAGTAAATATATTTAAATGTAACTTACTGAAAACATAACGTATTAATAAATGATATCTAAGTCCCCTTTTCTTAATAAGTAAGGATCTAGTGTCCGTAATAGATAGATACAAAATGGCTACATTATGCCCGCTACACAAGGCACTGTTTTATCGTAACGAATTAATTGCACAGTTAATCTGCAAGGATTTAGGGGTGTGTATGGTGATTTGCTATAATTAAACGTTCGATAAATAGTTGCAGGTGAACTGTGCAGGTGATTCGTGGCCGTAAAACAATGCTGTGTGTAGCGAGAATACAGGTAACTAGCTCACACAAATGTATATATAGTGCATCGGATTACTATGGCTATGGTATGACGGCAACGAGATTATTATTTAAAAAAGAGGAGCGATTTTACTCAGATCAAGTCACAATAAGTCTTAAATTATTAAACTTAAACCAAAAACTCAAATAATGTTCCTATCTTTCCATTGTTATTATAATTAACTGTACAAAATAACTCCAAGATCGATTTTATAAGTTATTAAGTCTAAAATGTCTCGTAAATGCTAATGGAAATCTAAATTGTAAAAGCAAAGCGTGATAAGAAAATTAAGCCAATCGCCCCGCGGGCGAAGACTGTTTGCCAAAAGTTAGCGCTCAATTTTACTAAAGGATTTTTATTGTATAATAGATTTTATTACATTTGTGTCTCGTGACCATGATCGATATAATTTGGATGGAGACAATAGTAGTAGAGACCAATTCAAGAAGGTAATATATTGTAATATATTGAAGATGTTAAGGTTCCATTATACGCTTGCATATTAAGGTTAGGTCCATGCAAATTTGAAACAAATAGAACAATATTAAAATAAAAATAGAACTTGCTTATTACTTATTACTTATAAAATATAACTTGCTTATTACTTATAAAATATAATGGGTTCAATCAATTTACACTTTCCAAAATAGGGTTGATGAGGATTCCTCTTCCACTAAATTTTCAAATTCCTTAACTTTTTCACTGCTTCTCTTCATCAACCGTTTCTTAAATTATAACTTGTATTTAAATGGAAATCATTCATTTTGACTGTACTAAATACATTATTACAACAAAATAAGTAGTTATACAAAATAATTTAAGAAATGTAAGTAATTGGATATATATATTTATTTCAGTCCTATTTATATTTTTTATGTTTAAGCTAAGATTACAAAATATATTTATATTTACATAATATTCGTTGAATGGATATATCGGGTCAACAATACAGGCAATTAAGGAATCATTCAATGCAGCAATGGATAAATATGTGTTTATCCAAAAAGAATATTTGTATTGTATTGTTTTTTATTTCTCTGTCTCTTCCTTATAACACATCCTCATCCGCATCTTAATTTTTCCCCTAAAATCGTCTTCCTCTTCCTCACAACTACTTACTCAAAACACATCTCATATCATTTTCACGAGTCATAAAGCTTTGAAAGCAATTTCATCTATAATTTTATAATTTAGTGGATACTTTATTTTGTACAGTAGTAGATATTTATGATAAGCAATCAAACGTCGAGCGACAGAATCGATTACAATGGCCCGGTAGAGTTGCGCGGTCGGCTGCACTGTCTGTTGCCACCGGCTCAGAGATTTATGAACTAAATTGAATCCGTACCTAATTTATTTACTCTCGATTGTAATTATGAATATATGTGTTTCAGATTATATCGGGTAAAACCTGACGATTTAATTAATTTAATCAATGAAACTGAAGGCTGAACGATTGGCGCAGGGGTAAGATTCTTGCCTTTCACGCCGCAGGTCGGGAGTTTGATTCCCACCCAGGACAAACATTTGTGTGCATGTCAACATGTCTGTTTGCCTTGTGTCTGAATGTAATTATCTATATATGTATGTATTTACAAAAGAAAAGTATTAATATATGTAGTATATCAGTTATCTGGTTTCCATAGCACTGCTTAGTTTGGGATCAGATGGCCGTGTGTGAAAAAAAGGCAATCCATACGCTTCGCCTCATTTTAGTGTGAGCTATTACTATTTTTATGATGATTATCATGTTACTGGGCCTAAAAGTAAAAAAGTTTTTAGATCCATTGATTAGAATTAAACTGATTAAAATTAGTGTTGGAGCACATTGGCTACCTAGCTTAGAATTAATGGTTTCAAATGTAAAATCAGCAAGCAGTGATACAAATATTCAAGTCACTACGCGCTGAAGAACCGCTATCAGTTAAAGCTGCTCAAAATACAGCAACGTGTGTTTACATTAAATTCGATGTCATCATATCCAATATATATCTAGGCCAAGAAAATAAATCATTAAAATTCCAAGAGGGTTTCACTAATTCGATTCAATTATAGAGTACAAAGAGCTACGTTGGTAGTCGGTGCAAGTACGGGGGTGGCGGCAAACGAAACAGAACGATTCTCTTACAAAACTAAATAAAAGGAAGTACAAAGCGGACTACGCGGAGCTCTGCTGAATAGGAACAATCTCAGGAATAAATAAAATTCGTAATCGATTTTAAATGGCGACGTAACAGAGAAAAAAATGAAAATCTTTCATTTTTTTTTAACAAAAACAAAATCGGTTTAAAATTTAAATAATTCTATTTATATGGAAGTAGTAAGCTACGGTAGATCTCACTGCAAATCCATTAAAACAAAACACAGCTTGCCTTCAACCTAGTAATATATCAAATTTCGGTATATTTTCGGAACCCAAGGTTCAATGAGATTTAAAACTAAATGAGATCCTTTTGCAAATGTCCCCTTTCCAACAAAAAAAAATTGAAGTCAGTTCATGAATGAAGAACATTATATTTTGAACTTCTTCATATCATCTATGATGATGATAAAGTTTTAGTCAGTGACAATATCTTGTAGATCGCATTATGTACATCCTCACCGTCTTTTGGCCGCAGGGCGTACTAGGCGTGTTGCAATAACAAAAGATTAACTACGTTAAGTTTCTCTGTGGTTTTGGGTAGGGTTTATTTTCTCTAGATTATTAATTTGTTACATAATAAATATAATTAATGACAAAACAACGTAAACATTAAAAATTAATATCACAAATAATTTAATTAGATGCACAGATATGCAAAGAAATGTGTAACAAAGAAAACGAAATGACGGTCGGTAGTGGGCGCACCGTTTACTACCGTCGATGGTCGGAGCTCTAGTAAAGTTTTTATTCATTTTTTACGAGTCCGTATGCTTAACATAAAAAAGTTATTGGGTGTGACTTCTCGGAGAGCTGCACGAAGATATTTGCTGTGCAGAATGTTACAGTCGTTGTCTTCGGAGACGTTTTTACTGCTTCTGATCTTGATTGAATTTGTTAAGAGCGGGTTATTTTTGGTCGCTGCAAAACAGTGAAAAAGTAACAAAAATCTATGAAGTCAAATGACAAATGGAAAGGCATTTTTCTTTTACATCAAACATAATTAGCTCTAAGGCAGTGGACTCGTTTCAACATCGTTGAAGTAACGAAAAATGAGAAATATAAAATTAGATTTCTGTTAAACAATTATCGCACCAAAAAATAAACATCAAACAGAAGAATCGTAAGTGTTGCTGCTGCTAACTTAGTCTTCGTGGGAAAAATATGAGGGAAAGGAGAGAAGGAGACTTAATAGTGAGTTACGCGGTCGGCCATGTTACTTACTAGACAGAATACTTCTGCAATCTATACAGCTGTGGTATTTCATACTCTTCAGCAAAATCGCTGTTTGGCTCTACCATCGTTGCTTATATTTTTAAACTCTTAAGCGTAAAGTTCAGTAAAGTATTGCGTAAAATAATTCAGATCCTAACATTTCAGATTCAGAACAGATTCCATCCTAACTGCAGGAATCTGAATATTAAACAATAAAAATAGTTAATTCCGTCATATACTTTATTTATCCGAATACATTTTATATCTAACTACATTCAAAAAATTAAATACACCATAGAAATATAACAACATAGTAAAAACAGTAGCTCCGAACAGCATGTACGAATCATTGATTATGGTTAGAACGATTGACGCTAGAAACGACAACGCCATGACGAACACGTGAAAAATCAGATACCACATCCGATACTTGTATATTCGCCGCCTCCTGGTCACGCTCGCGATGAGCAGTGCTGTCGCTACAAATAGTTGTACGTGGAGTATACCAGCGACTGACTCTACGATCACACTGCCCACACTCCGGTACTCCAAGTCCATCGTTCCAACGTCCATCAAAAGCAGTATTGCACTGAATATTATTATCGGCAGTACCGCTGACATAGCGATCAACACGAACGATTTTCGAAGTAATCGACACAGCGAGCATGGCGGATTTTCTGGATAATTCCATCTCGTCATTGTAAAATTAAATAGAAATTAATGAATGTATTTTACACTGTAGAAATTGACGTATACAAATTATTTTCTACCAGTTTTGACTGGATTTGACAAGCAACATTAGAGTTTTCTGTTTTATTCTTTAACAGATTATATTTGAACTTCTTTATTTACTTTATGATGCTATGATATCCCTTATAAGATAGTTAACGGAGTTATCTTGTAAAATATTTGTTTAAAAAAATTGTTGTAAAAAAAGAAAGATATACTAAACCTTAAAAAAAATTGTTAGAGAATAAACTGACAATAATTACCAAAACTTCGTACAAAATTCCGTGACTTCCTTCGTCTCCGATAAATATAAACTTATTAATTATTTCAGTGATAAAATGAAGATATTAAAATATCATCATTCATTAGAATAAAACTTTCAAACAGGAAATTACGTATCCTTTTTAATATTTACACGACGATCTATCATAGCAGCTAACAGCGCAAATTAGCTTAGACTTGAAGGAACATTAATCAGGAGTACTGAAACCGGTTCGCAAGTGCATTAATTTGACTGACATCATGCATATGCTAGGAAGATGGGAGGATTAATAGAGTTCCGCAGATTAAGTTAAATTGAACGAATTTCAACTTGGATCTAAGTTACGTTTAAGATTTCTATGGATCAATGTGGTACTTATGGCTACGAGCATCTATCCCTGGATATAATTTTCGTGTCAATTCTTCATATTAGTATCATTACGTAATAATAATCATGTGGATTTCATATTTTCCTGATAATAATTATAACTACGAACAGAATTTAAAATATATTATGACAGGTACAAAATGCAAAGTACATAAAAACAGCCACAGTATAACAATGCGGATATTTTATAAGAAAACATATCGAAAAGATATTTTATGGTTTTCATGTGTCATAGCCCTTATCTTCGTATCTACGGGGTGAATGCTCGAGACGACATTTTCTTAAACGGCCGAGGTGACAGAACGTCGATACATTTATTTAATACCTATTGGCAACGACAGTTTATTTACGTGTAGTGCAAGGCGTTGTGCTTGAAAAACTATATGTATAACTACAACTATAATTACAATAATATTACACGTTTTTGGTACAGGACATAGTCTTTGTTTATTCTGGTTAAAGTAGCTTTGTAATGATGAAACAATTAATAAAATTGGTAAGTTAGTTCACGAGGAGAGGAAAACCATTTGAAGAAAGCAAATATATAACATTCATTAACATGAAACAAATGAATTGCACGGTGTGAGGGCTCATTTATTTTGACCATGTCTAAGGAGTAGATAGAATATTCTGATTTCCATTTATTCTGTGCATCGTTAGTAACAAAATCCACATAACGTCTTGTTATTATTATTGATATCAATGTGTGTATGACAACTGTTAATGACACGACAAAATTTAACAATACATTCATCAGATGTGATTATTTGTGAATTTCCATCATGATACTTAATCCTTTGCAAAACAATGTCCAGTAATTTAATTGGATTATAAAAGAAAATCTATATGTAATGTATCACGTGATTTTCAAACCCTCGACCGCAACTAACAATTAGATTAAATGTATCTGAATAGGAAACAATCCGTTGGACCTTTTCGGTTTACATAACTGTGTAGGAACGTACCCTGCTTAGTCATAATTTAAAATTACAATGAATCAAACCTACATAATCTGACAACAAAAACGCCCTTTGCGTAAAAGGACTAGTGATTTAATCAAAATTAATAATTACTTTAAGGGGTTCCTGAGTGACAAAATTGTAATTAGATGTCATATTCCTTAACGTTAGGGGTAAACAAAGTTTTTTCTTTGTTTAGCTCGCTACCGTCTTTTCCCCAACCTTATAAACTGTTGAACTAGGTGCAACAACAAGCGGTTAATCTGCCAAATTTTAGATGACTACCGCCGACCATAATACAGTACATCGATAGAGTGAGACGTACAACACTATCTCACATTCTAATATTATCGACACATCGAGACAGGTACAACCCTAGCGTTTTGAAGCACTTCTTGAAGTCTCTATCTCTTAACTAGCGCGAAGCTTTATCGATAAAGCAATAGGGAGGGTGTATGGGAGGTTGATAAATTGCTTCCTGATAGCGCCCCTTGCACGGCAAGAGCGTCGTTACAGACTACGTCGCCTCGCTTTATGTACTTGAGGTGATTCAGTTATAAACACCTGAATTGTAAATAATGTGTCATTGACACTTTCGTAACACTAATGATAATTTCTACTTTTTTTACTGAATGGCAAATTACGCACCTCAAATGTTTTCCTTTCGTAGTCGTTTTTCTGACGCTTTTCGCCCCACTGATACGAGGGTAATTTTTGTTATAATGCTTGTAATGCTGAGGGTAGTGGTAATGTCGCGTGTATGTATGTATGTTCGGTCCATTGTGAATCTACTCCAAACATCTCGACCTTGAAGAGTCCATCTTGAACACCTCATGTCATCTGATTCGTATCCTTTCCTGGTGTCATAAAATAGAGTCAGTCAGGTTTATTGGTTTTCTAAATTATCTATTGCTTGTTTATCATATATTAGGTCCTTACATATGACATTAGCGTTTTGTACGGGAGGAATATAAAGTCAATTTTTTTTAAATATATTTAATTAATCAAAGTATGCACCGTTGTTATCTATGCACTTTTGCCATCTCATAGGTAGTTCATTGATCC
>DWLR01001575.1:0-17750 GCA_018246295.1 Papilio alexanor hazarajatica
CGCCTGCCAAGCGTGGCGATTATGGCACATTTCCCCCCAATGATGTTATCAATGGGGGAGGCCTATGTCCAGCAGTGAACGATCATCATAGGCTGAGGTGGTGGTGGTGGTGGTGGATTCAGAATAACTATTCTCAACTCTTCTCTTTTCTGCAAAACCCACACGGCCATTAAACAATATACTCATACAACCTCATATATACTCAGTATATATATATACACTGTAACTTCCTTTATTTGGTTTTTCTGTAATCTGGTCAACAATTATGACGGAAATATGAATAAACAAACTCGTTTTTTTTTCGATTCTCTACCTGCTGTATGAATACAAATCTACAATCACTTGCGACTAAACGAGTATTTAAAAAAAATACTACGCACCTTTCACGGCTAATTTATATTAAATAAATATAATATTTATTCAAAAGACCTAGTACTTGTTTATACTTCTACTTCATGAAGAAAACTTATATTATACTTCCTTAAACGCATCAGAAGTGTCTGATGCAACAATACTGCGAATTAACTATACTGTACATTGCCTAACTTCTCTCTTAAGAGGCCCAAACTACAAACGTAATGTGGTAGAGACCGAAGTATGTGTATGGCGTTTTTACTTGTGTTTGGTTTCGTTCAAAATATCCTTTAACAGTTAAAATTGTATTGATAGAATATTAAAAAAAATATATTTATTTGTAAAAAATATGGCTACAACTGCGAAAATATGATCATGTGTCAGACTGTCGCAAGCAACTTAAATGTTTACCAATACGTTTATGAAGAGACTGTCACATTCCGTGTACCATATTTTATATACTCTTCTGTCCTAACTATACTAATTACCTTCGTGATCGTTTTACATTTCTCGTGCCTGACAACCAACCAGCCCGGTCCAGCAAGTCGTCTCTTTTAAAATTCCCACCACATTCGTCCTCACGCTATGACAACTCCTTTTCTGTCCGTGCTGTCGCACTATGGAATTCCCTTCCACCCTCCACACGTGAATGTTCCTCGCTCGCTAAATTCATAACGTGTGTTAAGGACCACTTTATGTCCGCATAAGTTCTTCTTTATTAATATCTACATATATGCATATTATATTTATATTATTTGCATGTGTATGTACGTATTATGTTTAAGTATATATTTTATGTTAAATATGAATATTTGAATGTTTACTTTTATGTATTTTCAATGTTATATATTTATGTATTTGTAAACATTTACAATATTTATTATGCATAAATAACTTTTCACTGTCGCCGGGTAGTTAAAAAACTCTTGAAGAGTTAAGCTCGACTGTACGAATAATAATCCTTATATTCTATTTCCTATTTCTTTTTTGTATATTGTGTACAAAGTTTTAAATAAATAAATGTAATAAAATAAATACAATATTTAAGGGGTTAGCACCTTCTTTTTTACTTTTGTACTTCTTCGCCAAAGTGACGACTAAGTAATGAGGACACCGGACATCTAAGCACTCTCTGTTACTTTTCAATACCTCTGATTTTTTAAATAAAAGCTCAAGAATGTATCACACAGTTTACCGAAGTATCGCGAAAGTTTATAGGTAGCGATTGTTGCATTATCGTCAGGCCAAGGAGACACTTGACAAATTCTCCATTAAAAATTGATACTCTGAGCGTCGTAACATCATAGTAGGCAATGTACTCTCAAGCAATTGCGTCAAAAAGACTCCTTTTAGCAGATTTTTCAAATAAAGACATTCTCTTCATTAATTTTTTCATCTTATCATTCAATACTACTTAATGCTTATAAACCCTTCATTTATTTAATAATAGCGCTTCTTTTAAGTTCTTAATAAAAAGTAGTTTTAATCCATCCATCAATTAACATCAATAGATTAACTAATAGAACGTGTGTTTAATTACATGAAATTTAAATTGCCAAGTACTTAATTTTTTCTTAAATATTTGTACTAGTAATTTTTATAACAATATACCCTTCTTTGTTCGTATCATACAGTCTAGTCATCTCAAAGTCAATTCAACAAACTTCTCATATTATATAGACATATTTTTTCAACATGTCTTAAATATTTTTTAATTAATTTATTTTCATTTTTAAAATCTTTATTATTTGATAATGATATACTACATAAATTATGTGCGAAAAACAAAATTGGTGGTGCATTTGATCAGCAGCAGATCTGCAACTACGCACAAGTTGGAAGGAATACCCATTGAACCCGAGGCTAATGTTGGACTGCTTACATCTTCTGTGCCGTTGAAACAAATCAATATGTAACATTAGCAGTTGAACTTCTAGCGCAGACTGCAGCAGAACCCCCAACTTCTGGCAGAATCAATCCAATCAATTCAGTTAAAATTTAGTGTCTTTTGTGCTATTTTATAATGTCATATTAAATACCATATATAAGTATATATATTCCCAAGGAGAATTGGCGTCAGGCAGGCGCCCGGCCTTAGTTTTACACTATAGCCAAAACCAGTTGCAGTATGGACTAGAGTCCGAGATATATGGAAGAGACTACTCACACACCACTCACTAACATATTGTGACGTAGTGTCGTCACAGTATGTACTGTGACGACACTACGTCACAATATGTTAGTACATACTGTGACGACCCTACGCAATTGGAAAAAGAGCAGGGAGATGATGTTCGTATTATCATACAGTCTAGTCATGTTAAAGTGAATTCAACACACTTCTTATTTTCTATGGATATATTTTTTTAGTTTTAAACTTCAGCAACTTCTCCATACTTAGATTCACAACAGTTTTATGGTAGTAATGTATCGGTCCCTTACTACTAAAGTAGCTAAAGTAGCGACTTTACCACTTAAATGTATGTTTTTTTTCAGACGAGATCCATCATTTTCCACGTTTATTCCACCTGGACAACTACAAGAGATGCCTGTCGAGGAGGAACAGTCTTTATTGTTTGGGCACGTTCCAATTAAGCTCCGATGGTCCGAATCCGATATACGATTCCATGAAAGTATGTAAATAATAATCAAATTAAATGATAGTCCATTTATTTTCATAGATAATTAATTGTATTATCCGTTGTGCATGGTGGACAATTACTTTTAATATCACTATGGGTTTGTCGGAGTCAAAATTATACATATTTTTTTAACGACGTGTGTATACACACGATTGTATTTAATCATGTAATTCATTCATGTAGTCTTCTTAACTATTACTGAATTATTTCGCTGTTTTAAATTGAATTTAAAATCGAGGGAAAATTAATTTGAAAAAAAAAAACAAATATAACATATGCTACTGACGGCGATAAAACCAAATCTTGTCGACTACTTACGGCCAAAGGAACCTTGTCGAAAGCTAACAGCAATTGCTTTTGTTCGTCTCCTACAGATATCGCATTCCTCAACTTTTAAGGATATCTGTAGGAGACGAACACTACTAGACTGCATTGTAATCACTTGATTATGTATGTGTATATATATATATAACTTGTCAAAATATTTTTAACAGGAGTATTCATCCAACTCAACCCATTTCAACCACACTCTCTTACATAGAGGCTACTGTGTTAGTTCTCGATGTCCATCTTTCGAAAGTAACGCCACTCTTCGCTTCGAAAGATGTGTTCAAGATCGTACTCGTGTAATATCGATGAACGCCACCTTGCAGACTCTCAAATATTGCCGAACTAAAGAGCAAGCAAAGAGATTCACACACATTGATCTGCCATACCAAATATTTGCCGCAGTAATCGTCATTTTGCTCATCTTAAACGTTGTTGGTACTGCTAACGATGTTTTTGGAGGAAGCGACAACAGTAAGTATTCTTGTGGTCAATAGTAATCAACACTCAGCAACGTACCAACCAGCAACAACAGCCGGCCGTAAAACTATAGCCAAAACCAGTAACAGTATGGACTACAGTAGAGTCCAGGATATATGGAAGAATATCACTCCACTTGCGTAGTGCCGACATTACGCAAGTGGAGTGAGATGATGATGGGTTTGCGTTACAGACGCGATTTCGGATACTTATATATGCAAGCAAGCTCTTGGATATATCCTATGAGTGGATAGTTTTAATACTACGAATACATAAGCCACTTCCTTTATAGTAGAAATTTTAATAAAATATGTCATTTCAGAGAACGGGGTGCTAAACTCCTGGTCACTGAAAGCCAACTGGCGTAGACTTTTGGTTACTTATGACGACAGTGATCCAATCCGTGCCGCGCTCTCTCCTATCCAAGGAGCCAGGTAGGGTTACATAAGACAAATGCACACATTCTTGACCATAAAACCACATTTTGTGGAATTCAATTGTGTAAAGTTTATACAATAATTTTACATTTTACACAATTTAATCCTACCATACCCATTCTACTGTCGGACGTTTAAACAAACAACTTAATAGTTACTCCATACTTTCGTTGTAGGAGGTAGAATTACCTCACGTTCAATCGAAGCTATTTCGTCTATTAATCTTTGTCGAGTGTGCTAATAAATTGCTGAGGGAAAATAAATAAGTTAAAACTAAAACAGGGCACGCCATCACACGCCATCAGATCACCACTTAACATCAGCTGTATAAAGATTGATGTCTATACAACTGAGTTAGTAGATGTAAAAATTTTCTGTACTATATGAAACTTTTCAATAGAAATGTTTATTGTTTCATTTTCTGTTATTTATTTATCTTTAATTTAATCCAAAATCTCAGCTGTCTTATCTTCAGCGTTGGACTTTATAATGTCCATTGAAAAGCTACTGGGCTACGTAACATTTTTTTGGTTCTTTAAAAGAAAAATAAATTACCAAAAACCTTCACAGGGGCACTGAAAACAGCTTACCAAAGTCTTATCATAATTAGATGAACGGCGTTACAGAGAGAAGTTGACGTAAGAAAGACAACCGAATTCATAAAATTTTTAAAGATTTGATGATGTTAAATGGACGTCATATTCGGTACAATAGGTAATAAAATGAGAACAACATTCTTAGAGACAAGCCTACGATTTAAGGAGTTTATTAGATTTCATCGTGCCATCAACATAGTTAACACCACGCCCACTTTAATTTTTTTAGTACCTTTTACCTTACCTTTGTACCTTTCAGAGTTGTTCTGCTTTTAATGGTGATAATGGCTCACTCGATTGAAATCACCTACAAAGTGCATCTAGTCAATCCAAACTTCTTAGAAAGCGTAAGTATGACTGAATGTGTTCGATTCACGGTAAATATCATAAACATTTGTTTTTAATCCTAAACTCTCAACTATGGAGACAATAAGCAAAGTTTCTCAAAGCTTTACATCATTTAATTGTTTTGGTCCTTTGAGCCGGATATAACGCTCTACGGATCAGTCTGCGCTTGCCCACATTGTAGGATTTTTGTTGGGATTTATAACTAAATCAAGTATAATACAATAGAAGTTAACATAAGTCATGATCTGACTTAATGATAACATCTAGAATAATATTCCTCGTTACAGGCCCAACAAAATCCAATGTCGATGATCCTCAAAAACGGTTCGGCAATCGTCCAAGCCTTCATAGTAATCTCAAACTTTTTATTCGCCTACTTGCTGCTCGGGTACTCTCAGAAGAAGAAAGTCAGCCTCTCTATGCTACCCTTGTTCATTTTGTATAGAATAGTAAGGTAAAAAAAAATTATTACGATTATAAGATTATAAGATACCGATCACTAGATATATGTACATTATTGCTTAAAGGTGCGGTAGCAGCGATCGATTAAATTCAGATAAACCCAAGCGGTACATCGTTCCATCGGTTCGATTGTTTATTTCATTTTAAATACGCTGTATAAATAAGTAGGATAAAATCGATAAGCCCGAGTGACGGTGAACATACATATATATCCTCGAAAAATATTACCCCCCTATCAGTCGGGTAAAAAAGAAATCAATGATAATAATGTTACTATTTTTAGGATATCACCAGTATATTTGCTGATGGTGGGATTTACGTCGACGTGGTGGCGGCTGGCGGGCGACGGGCCGCTGTGGTCGGAGCTGGTCACCGCTGAGAGTGACCTCTGCAGAAGAAAGTTCTGGTCGCATGCGCTGTACGTGCAGAACCTCGTCGAACCCGAAAAGCAGTGCATGCTGCAATCCTGGTAATTGATTCTATATTTTTTTTTTAATTTATTAGTTATTTAATTACACTGGTCGCGCAACTTTTTAAGTTTTGTTATCAATTTACTAAATTATTCAGACGCTATTATGTTCCATCTTCATCCAATTTCCTAGTTACGCCCATCCAGAACTTTTAGGTGTATTATTATCTAGACAAAAAGTATTTAAAATTTCTCCATAGAAAATCGTCTAGGATTACAAAACTTCCCGAGTGGGAAGTGGAGTGCTTAATCATTCGTATTTATTTATCTTTCTCGCAAATAGACGGAATTTTACTTTATAGGTACTTAGCCGTAGACATGCAGTTATACATAGTGGCGTGTTTTTTGACGCTGGTGTTGGCGAAAAATCGTCGTCAAGCTCTCTACATCATCGGCGCGCTGTTCCTCGCCTCCTGCATGCTCAACTCTGTCTTAGCTTACATCTACAACTGGAAGTCCCTCATGTACCTCTTGTCACCCGAGTGAGTTTTCTATTTATAACTTACCGTTGCTCGCGACTTTGTCTACAACTATTCTTTGGCTGGCTTCTTTCTTAACGTATTTCCACAGCATAAGCAGAAGCTGTGTGTCAAATTTCACATATAGATCCGCTAGTTTTAACTGTATCAATAACACTAGAACAACAAAAATGTTATGTTTACTATTTAAAAAATACATTCAAAACATTTGTCAAATTCGATTGAGGAAACCACAATACACTTCACATGTTACAATTCTGACTTTGTTTACTTTTTGAATTTATACGACAGATAGACTACAATACCCAAGACCAAAGAAAAACGACAATAACGACACAACAGACCGAACGAGACATAAACAATAAAAAACGTGCGCTGGTCTAGATGAATCAGGTGCCGATATTAACAACGACTTTTATTTTTCGTACAGCGCTATCTATTGACGTGTACGTGTATGTAACTTCAGCGGATTGAGTTTAACAGCAGGTTTTTGCAATTAATTTAAATTATTTGTCTCCTGTCAGCTGCTTAACCATAGATTTAATATTCAATCTTTCAAAAGTGATTATTACGAATACGTATAAAAATTATTACAAATACATATAAAAATTTACCGAAAATGATTCTATAAATTTACGACTATTTTACGTTAACATTAATAAGTTAAACAAAACTTTTTCTTTTTCAAAAAAAAAAAGTAAATTGCATTGAAAAGCATATAAAATTCGGCCTTATTAATTAAACGCAAATCATATTTTGGTACTTAAATGTATTTAAGTACGAAAATATGATTTGCGTTTAATTTGTTGAAAAATTCCCCAGGAATATGCGCACGACATTTGAAGGCGTGTCGTCATTCTGGTATTTCTACATTTCCCCGTGGGGCAGCCTGCCTTCGTGCCTGCTTGGCTTGTTCGTAGCATATCTACAGATTTATGCTAAGGAACGAGGATATCAAATCATAAAAACCAAGGTAACTCTACGCTGATCCAAATTAAAACCAAAACTTTGTATCCTTCGATCAACAACTAGTTTAGAATGTATGCATTATATGCATCGTATATTGATTAGTTAATAACAGACTCTGTACGTTTCCAGTGGCTGGTGCAGTTATACCATATCGCAGTACCGCTGATCGTAGCATGGGTGCTGGCCGGCCACATTATATCATCATGGACTACGCGTTTCTCCATGGCCACGTACATTGCCATCGAGAGACCGATGTTCTCCGCTATATCAGCTCTGCTCCTGTACGGAGCTGTTGATAATCTGGACAGTAAGCTCTTACTTGAAACTAATAAAACTAAACTGAATGCTGATGGTTGGGTAAAGCTTCATTCGTTCATTCCACCATAAGCGTTTAGAAAGCCGCCGAAAGGATCTCCTGATCTCCTTGGCGAGGTTTTTAGGGCACTATGTAAATGCCGATATATTTGATGGTCCGCAGACTGTTTGAGACGGTGGATGGCGTGGCGCGGATGGCAAGTGCCAGCGAGGCTGTCTCTCTGCGTGTTGGTGCTACACCGTACCATCAATACGCAGCTGGTCGCCGTCCGCGACGCCGCCGTTACCACTTCAGTATTAGCTATTGTAAGTAACTTAAAAGAAAAGTATATCCTTTCATTCTTTGCCAAGATTATGAATGAGAAAACAATCATACGTTGCAGTAGTATGAACTTTTGTTTTGAGGTACAGCTTTAATATTAAAACTATAATTTGCAGACAATAGACATTCTCATAACGACGTTTGCTTCGTATCTGCTGGCGGTACCGATGATACTGCTTGTGGAAATGCCGATCCAACGCACATTTATCGCGCTGCTTTCACGAGGAAAACAGTTTGAATAGCAACACGTGCAATGTAACATGACACCTAAGTCCGGATACATCACAACGATGCTAGTACAGTATACAAAAAGGTTAATTATAATCTATCTAGATTCTAGACTTATAAATATCGTAGAGCCTAATAGCGAGATGCGATGTATGTCGTCACATTCCACACTAATTTGTATTGTGCATACGGAGTACCATCTGCTGGGTTTTAAGTACAAAATCGAATGGTTAAAAAACCAAAGCTAATCATCTCCCTGCCCTTTTCCCACTTGCGTAGGCACAGTATGTACTACTCTTCCATATATCCTGGATACTACTGTAGTTCATACTATTACTGGTTTTAGCTATAGTTTTACGTCAGGCCGCCAGCCAGACGCTACTCCTCCTCAGGATCAAAAAAACCTAAGTGAATATAATCTAGATAATATCTTGATTTATCCAGCAATAGAGAAATGGTTCATATTATTTTAGTAAGCTAAGCTAACTAAGCTATTACTAGTATTAGCTTAGCTTAGCTTAGCAGAAAACAGGATAGCTACTAATATATAGATTGTTGTATGTTTTTTTTCAATGTAGCATTTTATTTAATAAGCCAAAAATGTTTTGATACAAGCACACACGTTTCTTCGTAGTAAAATCACTAATTCATCATTATTCATTTAATAGTGAATTAGTGATTTTCTCAAATGTTTCTTGACTTAAAAATAATTTTGCCTTGATAAATCGTCCACTTCGTCATTACAAAGACGATTCGATGACATTTATAAAAAATGCAGCTGTTAGATAATAAAAATGAATAAAAAATAACAAATTAAATTAGATTGTCCGATTGTAACGAAAAATCGATTCAATAATGAGTTTGTAAATGTTAACATTATTATCAAGGTTTTGGCAATACGTTTCAGCTGCTAGTAGTCTTTTTAGCTGGGGTTAGTAATTTTGTGACAGTGACGTGTTTCGTTTATGTTTCTTAAATTATTGCTTAACTTTCAAATTCAGACGTTTCCAAATAAAATTCAGCATTTTCCTTATAAAGTACAGGTTTTAAACAATCAAATTTGGACTGTTCCATGTCAATATTTTGTATGAAAAAAAAAACTGATCTGAAAATATCCGAATTTGGTTCATAAAATGTTGAATTTGATTTGCATAAGTCCGATGTGATTTTTAAAAGGCTGAAGAATATCATATGTAAGGGTTCGAATTTGAAGTAGGTAGGTTATATATAATATAGGGTTTTATATAGTATAGATGAGTTAATGTTAGGCGTGACCAAATTGCTTGTAGATCTGTTCCATTCATGTCAAAACTATGACCAGTAAAGGAAATGTATTATTTAAACATAATGTTGGACCTTTGTGACTTATCTAACGATTTTATTATTCTAATAGCGACGTCGAAGTTGACGGACCGGTTGTCACGGTTGATAAGATGCTTGCCTTTCACGTCGCAGCTCGTGATTTCGATTCCCACCCAGGACAAACATTTGTGTGCATGGACATGTTCGTTTGTCTTGTGTCTGGATGTAAAGAACGCCGGAGGACGGGCAGCAGCGTCTTTGTCTTAGTACGATGAAACATACTACGATTGCCATCTCGCCTGCCAAGCATGGTGATTATGGCACATTCCCCCAAATTATCGATCAATGGGGGAGGCGTATGTCCAGCAGTGGAAGATCATAGACTGAGATGGAATAGCGATGTCGATCGTTGTTTGGTCATTAATCATTTATAAATTTAGATCATTATAGAATATAATTAATATTATTAATTTAGACATGTGTACTCCGAACCAGCAGCATCTGTTATTTAAAATGTTGCCATCAAAATATTGGTTTGTACATAAAAAATAATGTACAGGTTTTGTACCTTTATGTCTCAATTACTAATTGTTTGTTGTAATTTTAAGTAGAATAAGTTGTAATTGAAATAATTATTACATAATATGATCACTGCCAAATTAAAAGAGATGTATATAAGCTCATTAAAACATATTTCAATACAATAAATGAATCCTTTTTAATTATTTTTAATTTGTTAACAGTTCGCTTTATTTGTCTAAATTTTACATCAAAATATTTAAACTATCTATTTTTTTCGTTATAAAAAATCTCTGACTATTCACGACGCTTCAAAAGAGAAGCTTTGTATATGTTTCTTTGAAGCTGAACTCACTACAATTAGTATAGTATAAATTAAGGCAAGTAATTTCTGCTATTTAAAATAACAGCTAGGTCAACTACGTGTTAACGACGACTTCCCAGGTACTTAGGGAATATTTCCTGGATACAACCAGACAATCTGGATAAACTTATTGTACTAAAAAAAAATCGAGGGCAAAATATCATGGGGTTGATCACCTACCCGCTGGTCTGATCAGGCGCAATCTTTACTGGGACTCGACTTTCCAACTGCCCTGAGACAGTCGAGGACAGCAGTGTGGAGGCAGTGATGTCCGCGCTCGACCGGTCAATAAGCCGGTTCATTAATGAGTTCGCTTTACTCAAATTAAACATGACCTTCAATAATAAGTACGAAAGAGATGTTCATACATCAAGCATATACTCGTCGAGTATGCGTAACGTTAAGATAACATTGCGTATTTTTATGTCGGCACAACCGCATAATGATATATGTACATATTATTAACGTTATCGTCTAGGTTATATAAAAAAAATCACATCAAATAACTTCAAAACATTATGGTTTGGATAAATTAAAATATTTATGTTTTTCTCATGCAAAACGTGCAAAATAAATTTATGAATAAATTCATAAGATAATGATAATGACTGACCGGTTGGCGCAGTGATAACATACTTTCCTTTCACGCCGCAGGTCGTGGGTTCGATCACCACACAGGACAAATATTTGTTTCCATAAACATGTCTGTTTGTATTGAGTCTGTATGTAAAGACCCGCCTGCCAAAATAAGGAGCCAAAATGTGTGCATAAAGGCACGCCTTTATGTTGCAATAGCGAATCCTAGAAAGACGTTCTAAGCGAACTTTTATCGACCATATTGGTAACACTATAAAAAGGCGATATTAAGATAACCGCTGGTCGGTTATCTTAATATCGCCTTTTACTTAGACATACGCCTAGATGTATGAATAAATAGTCTGTTTTCATATATACATGTAAGTATGATGTATGTATGTATGTATGAATCTTCTACTTTGATAAATCTACGTATGTTCTATGTACGTTATATGTATGAGATTAATTAACTTGAACAGAACATCTCTTTAATAAAATAATTAAAGAAAGAAATTACATACCGTTGATAAAATATAAACTTGTTTGTCGTCTTGTGTCTTATTATAAAATCGATATCCTATGGTCTAATTTAACCCCTTTAAATACGTATAGCAATCAAAATTTATTGATATTTGTAACATAAAAATTAATAACAACATTGAAAATATATTTATGCTTTGATTTGATCATAAATCAACGCATTGAGGACTTGCTGTTAGGTCATAGATTCTGATTGTTATAACAAATTGTATTGTATTGAGTCTGTATGTAAAGACCCGCCTGCCAAAATAAGGAGCCAAAATGTGTGCATAAAGGCACGCCTTTATGTTGCAATAGCGAATCCTAGAAAGACGTTCTAAGCGAACTTTTATCGACCATATTGGTAACACTATAAAAAGGCGATATTAAGATAACCGCTGGTCGGTTATCTTAATATCGCCTTTTACTTAGACATACGCCTAGATGTATGAATAAATAGTCTGTTTTCATATATACATGTAAGTATGATGTATGTATGTATGTATGAATCTTCTACTTTGATAAATCTACGTATGTTCTATGTACGTTATATGTATGAGATTAATTAACTTGAACAGAACATCTCTTTAATAAAATAATTAAAGAAAGAAATTACATACCGTTGATAAAATATAAACTTGTTTGTCGTCTTGTGTCTTATTATAAAATCGATATCCTATGGTCTAATTTAACCCCTTTAAATACGTATAGCAATCAAAATTTATTGATATTTGTAACATAAAAATTAATAACAACATTGAAAATATATTTATGCTTTGATTTGATCATAAATCAACGCATTGAGGACTTGCTGTTAGGTCATAGATTCTGATTGTTATAACAAAACATTGTTTTTGTTATTCATAAGTGGAAACTTACTGTTTGCTTTGAAAAGTCTCGCATATTTCCACCGGGTTTTAAGGGCTTAATTATATAATTAATATAAATGACTAGCAATTATATTTTTGAAAAAGTCCGACTGACTATCATCTATGACAGGCCAGGAAAGAATTACGAATCGAATGTTACTGATCGCCAGTACGAATTGGCAACGACGGAGCTCTTAGACATCAATTATTTTTCAGGACTTTACACGACAATTATTGACAACAATTGGTAACAGATGAGTTCAATCGCTTTAGTCTAGCGGCCAACGGTCACTTTAAAATTGTCGTTTGTCGCACAACTTACTGCAACTATATTTTTTAACTGGCTAATATTATTTAATTCATTCAATTTGAGCTTAAGCATTTTGAGAGGGCCTACGTAGTATTTTGAGTAGTTTAATATATAGTTTATTAATAATGGCATTCGAGCATTGTTAAATTATTTTTCAGATAAAGTGCACCTACAGTACAAAACGGCTCTGGCCGACCCATGCGGGGAGAGCAGATTAAAAATAAAAACATCTTGGAAGGCGGATTCGAACCCACGATCTCGTACATCGAACATCACTGCGCTCAACCACGCTATTGAGTCTTGAAAATATTGAATGTTTAGAAATAACTTGGACAGTCAACAGGGTGTAAAACCAATTTAAATATGATATATTCTTGTAAAGAGTTTGTTGAAACACCCGTGTGTTTTAAAGTTGGTGATGATAATATCACGTATATGTTTTTTGCCTCTTGTAAACACTAACATTTCTAATATTCTAGCACGATAGTGATCCTTGAACGTCGTGTCAGGCACTTGGCCTTTAGCCCTGTACTTAGAAATATAATAAATTTACAATAGGATAATAAAAAAAGACTTAACAATAGATCGAAAACAATATTCTCATAAATAATTAATGACGTTTTTTTTGGGACGTACGATTATGTGGAAAAGTTATTTCATAATTTATTTTAAATGAATTTGTAATGATTATGGCACATTACCCCATAATGATGCAATCAATGGGGAAGGTATATGTCCAGCAGTGGACGATCATAGGCTGAGATGGATGGATGGATGAACTATCACGTAATTATTTATATTTTCAATGTTTATTTCGCAGTTATATTTAATTCATTGTATATATTTACGTGGCACCTTAAATTTTATAATTAGATACTTTTCTACAGATAATATAACTATAGATATAACTCGAGACACGAAGGTAGAACCTGCGTACAACTCAATTTTCTCGACGAAACGACTAAGCGTATGCGCGTGCTTCCACGCAACTACAGTTGAACATTATAATGACGATATAATATAGTCTAGATAATAGTGTTAGGTCAGTTTTGATGTAAATTAATACAAACATTAAAAATTAATACTCAGTTACCATTGTGCTCGTCAAAATAAATTGTTATCACCAAAGATTTTTTTCAGTCAACTGTAGATGCGCAGTAACTTCATGTAATTCTACTTTAATATCTTTAATTATACTTGTTAAATTAACCTTCACTTTTGTCTATGACAATTGCCCATCACGTTACAGTTTCATTAGTAAACATTTCCTAAAAACATTAAGGCCTTTGTGGTTTCTATTATTGTCAGTTATGGTATTTTAACAAATAAAATTTTAAATGTTAAATAATTAATAATTGACTATAAATAATAAAAATTACTTAGGTTGCTTACTTAATAGCTTGGTCCTAACTTACCTCAGCCTGTGAAGTGAAAAAGATCCTCAGGCAACTTTATTCTTCTTTGCACTCCTTGCAACTTTGAAAGGCAATTACCTATTCATGACCAGATTTAAACAAAGTAAATTTTAATGCGATCTATGACCAGCTATTAAGTGCAGATCAAAGATTTAATAGAACTAAAAAGGTGCTATCAATTGCTTAAGATTAATAAATACAAAACAATATAGTCAATATTCAAAGCATGCACACTTTTAGCCGACTTCAAAAAAGAAGGAAGTTCTCAATTCACATGTATGTTTTTATGTTTGTTACCTTGAAATTTCGACATGTATGGACCGATTAAAAAAAAATATTACGTTCGAAAGGGACATTCTTAAGTGGGTTCCATTTAATTTTGATTGACATTGAAACTGGGTTTCCGAAGATTTGCCATTTTATAAGATTTGAGACAAATTCTATTTGGGTTTTATGGATTTACAATGAGACGTACCGTAACTATAATTGACTTATAAATAAAATGATCTAAATTTGAATTAGGTTTAGTTTTTGTTAAAAAATTTAAGTAATTATTATTTACTTCTAAACCATATTGACCTTTGACGTTTCGATATTATTAATAATGTCCTAGGTTTATTGTTATTTCTTTATATTTGTTATTTCTTATTAAGTGTACATACCATAAATAAAGCAGGAAAGGTTACGACACCAAATTTTACTTTATGACAATCTATAAAGTAAAGGAATTATGTACGTTATGACATTTTAAATGGCTTCTTTTTAAATATAAATATGGAGATGTCCGGCATTTTTAAACGTTATATAGTTGTTTACGCGAGGATGTATCGATAATTCTTACAGTCAGTGTATGTTAGGGGAATTCGGTGAAACTTAAAATAACATTACGGTTCTGGCATCATTAAAACTGTAGTTAGAGTTTTTAGTTATGTAATTAATGTATCTAATAAACGGCGTAACTGGCCGGAGAAAAGTTAAGCGACGATTAAAACGTTCGAATTACGATCAACTCTAACACAACCCCAAGCGCTAGGCGTAACATAATCACAACGTTCATCATTATAAAGATGGACGATTGCAATCGGGTTCCACCACAAGTACGCGCTACATGTATGGTGGTATTTGTTAAGTCTGCATAGATATGCTTCTGTACCAGCATTGAACCCGTATTGTAAATCTGGTAATCTGGTAAACAATAAATCAAGTGTAACGTCAGCTCGGCCTCTCATTTAAATCCTTTACATATCGATTGTAGATGATCGCAGGGGAAGAGAATAAATAAAACAAACAGGTATGGCTGCGCACTGTCAATCGAACAGCTTGTTCTTGAAATATATTGTTGTTTGAAGGAAGCCACGATTAGATGTGATATGTTTTATTACATTTGTTTGACATTGATAGGTAACCAAATTCTTTTCTTAAATATAATTATTTTCTTAAACTCTAAATGGCTTTACTTACATTACAACTCCATGTTCATTTAAGACCTATATACAGTAACAAATAAAAAACTTAAACCAATAACTTTACATACTGTTCGACTTGACGTACAGTTCTCGACTGCTGTGCCATAACTGCGAGTATTTTCAAATTACTCTTAATTTTTTTTATATTTTATAGTTTTCTACGTAGCCTTGTGTCTCGATATTTTGTACATAGATAATAATATGAGTAAATGATATAGTAAAAACAGATAAAATTTGAAGGAATAATTATTAACTAAAAAAAATGAAAGAGTTAAAATCTACCGTTTACATACATTTTTTGACTATTTCAATTTTACAAAAAAAATGTTTCTGGTCCGGCTGTTTCGCTAGAAGTTAGGTATCGAAATGTATGTGTTCCACCTGTTTAGTAGCAGAGAAGTATGAATGCTACCAGAGTTCGATTTGGCTACTAAGAATAATGAAAAATAAGAAAACACATTTGAATTAGTGAAAAGGAATGATGGTTTTAACTGGAATGCTGAAAGAGAAGCATTCGGAATTCAGATAAATTAGTTAGATTGGATAAATAAAATTATAAATGTATAGTTTTGACTTCTGCACTGCGTTTGATTTCAAATTTATCCATGTAAGCTATTTTGACTTAATTAATAGGAACCGTATTTTGCATTTACTCCTTCATCTTTCTTTTCCATAAAAGATAATTTCGAATTTGTAATAAAAGAATGGAAGAAAGAATCGTAAAAGTTAAAATTTTCAATTCTTTTTATGGACTTGCAAAAAACATGTACAACATATCAATAAAATTTAATATACCCATATACTAAACCTTTATAGCATTACCAGCATCATCAACTGTAAGGCATAATTGTATTTTAAAAGCCATTATTCAAACTGCGCGCTTTCAATGGACGATGTAATAACATAGTTGGAAGGCAGCGAAGGTCGTGTAAAAAGTTTCGATGGAAATAATATAATATAGCTCAATTAACAATTAACCGATCCGGGTTGGCGCGGTTGGTAAGATGCCTGCTTCTCACGACGCAGGTCATGGGTTCGATTCCCACCCAGGACAAACATTTGTGTACATAAAACACGTCTGTTTCTCTTGAGTCTGGATGTAAAAACCACCGGAGGACGAACAGTAGCGTCCTTTTCTTAGTAGGGTGAAAAGTATTGCAATCGCCGACCCGCCTGCCAAGCGTGGCGATTATGGCACATTTCCCCCCAATGATGCGATCAATGGGGGAGGCCTATGTTCAGCAGTGAACGATCATAGGTTGAGATGGACGGATGGAATTAACGATTGAGTCCATCACAGGCATACCATTGCTGGGCGGTGTGTCGCAATACAATGTTTATATACTCACTAAAAGAAACAATATTAAGGATTTTATTACACTAAAATTTAAATTTAGCTCTTTGCTTAAGTCTTCGCTTTATTAAAAAGCATTAGTTAATTATAAAATTAACCCAAATCACAGTGCCCTTCTGACACTCCCACATCGAAATCGATCACGCGGTTAAAACTATAAAAAGTCACAAACACATACCTCCAAAAAACATTGCCCTTTTGCCATTCGGGCTAAAAGACTACTACCTACCGATAAAAAAATAATAAAAATCTAATACATTCTTAGAATGAATGTTGATATGCGTTGGCATGGCCCAAGGTGCCTTTTGCAACTAAATCGATTACATACTACAGTATTTTTAATAATATTTTTTGTTTATAATTATTATAAGATTTATTTAGAAGCGCTTTGATCTTAAATCAATAAAAAATAAGCTTTTATTGATGCCTTACATGCATGACATTTGAATAATATAAAAATCTTTACCTAACAACATTTAATTTGATATGTTATTATATTTAGTGCACAATTACAAATCAACATTTAATAGCAATTTGATATTATGATAATATGCTGCTGCACGAATGGCCCGCTCGACCGGTGAAATACCACTACCTCACAGAAAACAGGCGTGAAGTGGAAGTAATT
>DWLR01001576.1:0-17743 GCA_018246295.1 Papilio alexanor hazarajatica
GTATTTGGAACGCGTATTTACAAATACTCGTACTCGAAATACTAAGTACGCGATTTACCTAGTATATCCCATCTCTAAGTGTCACTGAGTTCTCTGCTGATGGGATTGCTCTTATAAAATGTCGGTACAGTAACGTCAATATCCGCCGATTTTGGCGCTGCGGTCGTTCAAATTTACCGACTATTTTAATGATTGAAGACTTATTTGTTATGAATAAATAATGAAAAATAAAGTATGTAATTTAAAATAAAGTGTTAGTAGTTTTATCACGTCACTGCATCGTTATAAAAGTATGCAAATATGATTTAAGCAATTTTACCGAATAAATGTGAATAAAAATACTAAAACATGACAATTCATAATCGCACGGAAGCGGAGTAGAGAGAAGGGAGAGATACAAAAACGGAATTCAGTCAGAACTATTTTAATTAAAGGTTACCAAACTTTAATATCGCTTAAAGCCATAAGATTCTACTAATAATGTTTAATCATGAATTAAAACATTGATTTTGTGCAGTATAGACTCCTATTTGTAATTTAGTCCTATTAAAGTCACATGATTGCATATAGTATAGACTCGGAATACGATCAAAATTATTATAAATTCAATCTTAATGAAAGTAAAAGCTCTTGCAACTTTCATAGTAAAATGATAATATTAAAATACGAATTACGACATTATTTCTATTAAGAATTGACTTCACATTTTGATTGTTGAAATAGTCAAACATACATTGCGCCAGTGTATTGACAAAGCGTCGAATGTTTTCATATTTTTTTTTTATTTGTAATAGAATAGTTATAAAAAAAAATGTAAAGAAAAACCAGTAGATTATTCCTTAATATCGAATATATTTACAATCGATCGAAATGTATTTAACATTTGTATTCGATACGTATGCCTAAGCAGTTACTATCGTTTCAATTCCTTAACATTGAGATTATAATTTTGATTGTATTCCGCGTCCATAAAATTTTGTATTCATACGACTGTTTGCATATTTAAATTATAAGTAAATACTGTACATACCCCATATCATAATTCATTTTTTAACATTGTAAGTTAAATGTCAAAGCTTTAAGAGGTTTCACATTTGTTAACATTAACTTAATAAAGGTTCTAATTATATTTAATAAGTTTTAAGTATACAAAAACCAATGTGCTAATTGATGTTGAAATATTATTATCAGAACATACTTTCAGAACATAACATACTTTAAGTGCTGCTACAATTTGTTAACCTTTAAAGAAAAATAGTTTTGACCGAATTCCACATTTATGGGATGATGAAATGTCATGTTCTAGTCTCAGTTCGGCAAAATTATTTAAACCTAATTTGCATAGTTTTATAACGATATAGTAACGTTATAGTAATAAAAAATTGTTTTAAATTACAATTATTATTTATTCACAAGAAATAACTAAGTCAATTACTAAAACGGTTCGTTCGTTGAACTTTTAATTATTCATTATTTTAGTTGAAATAAAATAAGCAAAATTAATCAAATTGAATAAATTCTTCAATCAAGAAAAAAATTAAGAGCATCGTTGTAACGAAATGAAACGAAATTAATGTTTATTAAAATATTCGACGGTGTTTCAGTATAATGGCGCACCATTGTAGACTTTATTTTAATAATTAAAGTCTGAAGTAAATCCTCTATTGAAACGATGTCTATAACACATGTATTGCATTAAATGTAATGTTACAAATAATTCAACTAATAATTGTGCCAATGATTTATGTTATCGCATTTATTTTTACAACACGTTGTTATATTGATTCCGTTTCCCATATATCCGGTGATATCGTCGATTCCACCACCATTCGATTAATGCGGGGGTCGAGCAAAGTAGTTGTGACGGCGGGCACACTGGAAGCAGTCTTAGAATAGCTAAAAGAAAAATGAAATTTTGATAATACAAACCACTGTGAAGTGACTCTGAGTGTAGTACCCCTGACGTAAGATCTTTTAAGGTCAGAAATGGGATAGACGAGAAAATTAATTGCTTCATTTCTTGCGAAGCTCACAAGCCCGTAAGGTTATATAAGGCCCGTTATATCGTAAGGAATATTACGTCTGGGAATAAACTCGATGCCTAAAGATGGACGATTATTGGCCTTGCAAATGTGTGCATACATGCTTGTAGCAATAATGCATGGTGTATTGTAAATGAGCTTGCATACAGGCCCTGCACCGCGCATTGATGCTTATTGTGAGGCAATGGTTATAGGGGTTATCGGCGGCACTCTACACCTAAGCGTGTGTGCTTATTGCTTGGTCAATATGCTTGGTCAATATGCTTGGTCAATAATGGGTACCGTGGTGGTTAAATTAGTTGTTGTGGCACTCGTCGCCAGAGCATTATGCTTGATGTCAGCCAATGATACATATTCTACTGCATTGCTGGGTCAATTATGTGGAGTCTTTATGTGGTAATCTCTTGAGTGGTTCTTGACTATAAGCTCGTCATATGTCATCATACGTCATATTACAGTATGACGCTTATCTTATTAAGTTCAGAAAACGTAAGTGACGATTAACTACTTATTTTATATGACTAGACTAGGAATAAACTCGATGCCTAAAGATGGATATTCATTGGTCTTGCAAATATGTGCATACATGCTTGTAGCATAAACGCGTCGTGTACTGTATATGAGCTTGCATACAAGCCCTGCACCGTGCATTGATGCTTATTGTGAGGCAATATGGCGTCGTCTGATGGTTAGACGGGTTGTCTGCGGCACTCTTCACCTAAGCGTGTGTGCTTATTGCTTGGTCCCTAATGCGTTGTGTGGTGTTTAAATTAGTTGCTACGGCACTCGTAGCCAGAGCATGATGCTTGTTGTCAGTCAGTAATATTAGGTCCTTACATATGAAATTAGCGTTTTGTCGTACTGATCACTTTGATCTGAAATATCCTCTTTGGTTAAGAATTCCAAATTCAAATTTATAAATTCATTTAGCTGGTACATTTGAGTTTTGAAAACAGTCATTTCTTTGTTTTTTCTTCTTTATTTTCTTCTTAGGCGTCGCTTATTACCGCACAATGGAAAACATGAAATATGGGTACATTTACGAGTACGACTTCTACCGTGGCACCAGTGCTGCAGAAACAGCTCGAAGGATTAATGATGTGTACGGCGCTGGTGTCAAAAAAGACGGCACGGTACGTTTTTGGTTTCAACGTTTTCGTCCTAGAAATTTCGACCTTCAGAACTAACCCCGTGGACGGCCGGAGACCAAAGTGGAAAATGAAGAATTAAAGGCAATTGTGGAAGCGGATCCATCACAAAGCACTTCAGAGATAGCTGCAGGCTTCGGGGAAAGCGATAAAACTCTATTAATCTACTTGAAGCAAATCGGGAAAGTAAAAAAGCTTGAACGATGGGTACCTCATGAATTGAGTGAATCGAACTTGCAAACACGCGTCGACTGCTGTGTTACTTTGCTCAACCGAAACAATAACGAAGGGATTTTAATTCGAATCATTACTTGTGAGGAAAAGTGGATACTGTACGATAATCGGTGTCTTTTTGCCCGTATACCACCTTTTAAAACTATAACCAAGCCTAGAAATGATAACGCAGGAACAATAAAAAAAAGTGGCATCCTATATCCCAGTTTTAAATGTTTGTACGTAAAAAAGACAGTTAATGTTGTAAGAATAGAAATAATGATTTCGTTTGAACAGCAGAAGTTGTAAAACTTCGAGAGGGGAAAACTACGTGACAGATTTTTTATTTTATTTCATCAAAACATCAATAGCACCCTAACTTATTTAATTTTAACTTATTTAGAGTATAGTAAGAAGGAGGTGGAGTTTAGTTCATTGCAAGGAAAGAGGCAATTTTTCTGTAACTTCGAGATGTAATGAAAATTCATTTAACTTTAAAATGTTTTATTACATTAGAACAGTTGCAGAATAGTAGTCATAGGCATAACAAAAAAGGAAATAAAAAATGTAACAAAATAATTTCAATTAATATTCATTTGCGCAGGAAAAGTGGGTGGTATACATCGACTCAATGCCTATGATTCTACATCAGAACCTTTCAGGGCATGGCACTAGTCCTCACACATTCTCCTATCATCCTTGACATAAGTACGAAATATGACAACTGCGACTCAACTGATTACTTCAAAGACATACAAATAGAATTGTAACATAACCTTGCTTGACTACACACTCCTCATAAAAAATCTTACATAATTCTCGCAAACATCATCCCTGTCAGTGATGCTCACAGACTAGCAGACACTCTACAACTTTTAATTATAAACGAGGTTTAATGCGTTCAAATGTGGCCCTTAATGTAACTTAATTCTGCATTAGTTTGGGTATCGCCACAGAAAGTGACGGTAAAGGACATTAAACTTCACAAAAATCACACAACAGATGGAAATTCGTCAAAGTTAAAGGCACTCATTAGGTATCGATATTGAAATGGAGCAAAACTATTCTGAAAGAAAAGTTATTGTCAATTTTATTTCATTTGTTAATCTCAACACAAGTACTTGCACTCACTGAGCTCAGCACAGTGGGGTTTTTTGTTATCTAATATCAAAATTTCGATTATGTTCGAAGCAACGACAGTTTAAATTGATATGGAATAATATACTTCTTATTATTGGCCTTGTAAAAGATAAAGTTTACTATGTAAATAATTGAAATTTTTTAATGATAACTTGTACGAAAAAACAAAATCAAGGCGAGATTCTAGTTACATCTCATTACATTTGCATCGTCTGATTTTTATGGACAGATAAATTAGTTAAATTTCGTGGTTAATATTAAATTGCCACGATAGATTAACAATGTAAAGTAAAAGATTTTAATTACATATGTACAAATTATACGAACCTTGGATAGAAGGCAAGGATCACTTTAACCATCATAAGCGCATTAAGAAACACCTAATTTTCTTTTTAAATATTATAATATTAAAATAAAAACAGTTCAAAACTTGTTGTACAAATTTTTGATAATAGCAACAATAAACAAAAGATCAACGTGTAAATCAATGTTCTTTTTATCATTCGTATAAACTTATGATAGTTAGAGAAATGTTCACCAATATGGCGTCCTTCTACCTCGCTCGAATAAAGTTGACGGACCCTTATACATAATGCCAACCCTCGATAAGATTGACACATGCCTAAATTTACAGAATATCTGTGATAACCATTTACACGTCACTCATTTATTCATCTGCATTTATCCTTTCATAAGCCTTGCAAAACGTAATAATAATTTATAAAATTCACAGTCCCTTGCATATGTGCATGCCTTATAATAACATACATCCACTTTCGTACAGCTCTCTTTCATTAAATCACATTAGTGTCACATAAGTAAGATACCACAGCCACTGTCTGTATCTACTAATACCAAATAGGAAAAAAATGCTTTGACTTTTATTAAGAATATTATGGAAAGATTATGGAGAGGCATAAATACAGTATTCAGAATCTGCGTTAGGTGCAATGCTTAAACTTGGAAACTTAATTACATAATTAATTTACCGTTGCAATCAACATTGTATAAAAATAGCTAAAACTAATTGATGAAGCACTGGTAACAACTCATGTATATAAATAACAATGATAGACATTATTTTTAACACAATACACCAAAATTTATACACTAGACAATTAAAATAATGTTTTCCATGTTCAATATACTGTAGTGACCATATTAAATTTAAAATATATTGCTTGAAATATAGAAGCGAATGCACCGAACGACTTACAAGTAATGACGTAATATGACCTCCCAACACTCGAGTTTACCAGCAGTAGAAGTCAACTGAAACTTCTTTAAATAATTGACGGTTTTCACTGTTTCAAATCTGGAAAGAAATACATTTTTGTAATTTTAAGCAGGTTGTATTTAAACGCAAAGAAAAAAATTGTTACTAAGAAAAATCCCAATTTCAAGCAAAATTAATAGTTGACCAGCAAAATGTTCTCTTCAAAATAAGGCAACAATTTAAGTTCGTAGAGAACTTCTATATACCTAAGTTGTGCAGTTTTTTAGGAAAAAATAGCTAGTAATAAAACGCACATAACAAATTTTTCTTTTCTTATCATTTGATAGTTGGCTATAGTTTATATAAAGGAATTGATTACACACCAAAAAGGGCGATATTAACATCATGGTAATCCGTAATCTCTCCCTACCCCTCCAAGTTACGGGCGTGAGTTTTTTTTTTTATAGAATACGGGAGGCAAACGAGCACGGACAAACTGGGGACAGATCATTCCACAACGCGGCTGTGCGAGGCAGGAAGTTCCGCGAAAACCACACGGTTGTGAAATGTTATGTGGTATCTGAAGGAAATAGCATTCTGGGGTAACTTTTTTGACTTTACTATTTTTATTTTTAAAAGTAATATCTGTTCTAAGCTTTTTACGTTTTATTTATAAAATTGCCTAACCTAAACTGACGTTATTATAATGTTATTAATGAATATGTACTGGGTTTTGGAACTTTTTTGATCTAAGTGCGTTACGTTATGGTTTATGTTTTGGTTATCTCTTTTGTGCCATTAAATGTGTCCCATTTTAAACTATTTAACATTTGGTGACCTACGGTGTGATCCCGAGCGGCCTATCCTGTTCCTGGATTTTATTTTGCAAAACAAAAAAATCACTTGCAAAATAACTTTGCTGAAAATATAAGTTTACGTCCAGCCAAATTTCAATGCAATAAACTTGGTGATGAACTTATATGTCAAGAGGTAGACAGACTTCTACGGGATTTAATGTTTGGAATCATGTAAAAGTCTGTATTAGAGTGCCAGATATGGTACATTGAGTGTAGGTAGACATTTAGTAGTCAATAACCTATACATTCCTGTTGTATAAATAAAATGTAACACAGTACTTCATATTAATACTATGTATTACTATGAAGTACTGTGGGTGAAAGGCAAACAAATTTTCCATCCTCTCAAAAACAATGAATACAAAACACCACCAAACTACATATATACCCACTCTTATTTCAGTCAATGGCTTTTTTTTCAGTATGAAAAAAAGCCATTGTTACATTATAACAGGACATACAGTAGACAGACATAGGACAGAACTGAAATTTAATATTAAAAAAAGGTTCAAGTAATTAAGGAGTGCACAAATGAATAAATATATGTAACTCACATTTGATAGTAATTCATTCCAAAAGCGAATATAAATTTTTAACCTGCCATAAAAAGTTTCAGTGTAGTGGAACATATTTTGCTGGAATCTCCGTTTTTACATGGCATAGTAAATAGTAAATAAATCTTTGTTTAGTTTTTGCTTATTGATGATGCAATTATATTATGAATAAAAATATTTTACATACATAATACACTTTAGTGCAAAACTTTATATTTTTTAAAGTCTTTCACACATATAGTGTCTAGTAGTCTACCTATATCCCAGTGGAAGCCAGGGCAGGACTCTACTTAATATAATTATTTAGATGTAAATGTAAATCCAGTAATTATGTTATTGAAAAATTACCAGCTAGTGAGCGGCATTAGCTGCTTGAGTTTGCGGATCTCCTTCGTGGCCCAGTTGGCGAGGGTCTTGGTGCGCGGAGTGCGCGACAGCCGCGCAGACTTGAGCAGCTCCAGAAGCACCGGAGTCTCCAGCAGGGGCAGCACCCGCAGCCCGAACACGGTGCACAGGTCTCCCGTCAGGCCCGCTATCACCGACATGTGGCCGTCTGTTCTCTCAGGCTCGGAAGCCACCAGCTTCATGAAGTTTACGATGGCCGGCACGTGCGGCTCCACTAGAGCCACATCAGATCGAACCTGAAAATCATTGATACTCTGCTTACACTCTGTTGAAGTATCACTTTAATTAAAAATGACAAGTGACGTACAATGTTTTACTAACGCCCTTAGTATTTTTTAAAGACATGAAAAGGCAAGTTCAATTGCTTCACATATGTTTATGTTTTTCTTTTTAGAACTATTATAAAAGTTATAATTCTGTATAAATATATAAAATTCTTACCTCTCCTGTAGAACCTTTAAGACCTTGAATTATTCCTGTGTATGCTTCCAAGACGCTCTCTCGCAGCTCACCTAAATATTCAACCATATCATAATCATTACGATCCACTTGAGCATTGCTGGCCTGTAAAATGTTACTAAGTTAGGACTTATTTTATTGTAAGTAAACAAATTTTGAATAAATTTTATGTAAAAATACCTGCAGCAACATTTGCATTACGACGTCGAAATATTTAGTGAAATCTGGACCCACACTGAGGGCAATATCGCCAAAAACGGATAATATTTGTGGTTTGACAGAACGATGAATTGAAGGATCACCAAGATTCTCTAATAGGAGATAAATTATTTCATCACAATATGGTACCACCTGTAAAAGTATACACTTGTTAAATGTCGGCAATATCCAATGTGATTATTCATTATTCATAATGTTTGAAGCCTGACCTTGCTTTTTAAAGCGCGGCAAATGTCGCCGGTGAGACCGACTGCTGCTATGCAAACTTGATACTCTTGATGATTTTTAAGTCCAACATATAAATATTGTTTAAAGGCATCCATGTATTTCAAGAAGCCGTCACCTAAGACCTCAACTAAAGTGGAAACTGCCATCAGGGCATCTTCTTGCACGCCGCCAGCTTTACCGGCATTGCCAGCGAACATCGTCAGTAACGCCGTCATAATGGCGTCTGATATCTGAGGCGCATCTTCCGGTGTTACTTTACGCAGCACCGATTGCAACGTTGCGCACAGTAGACTTTGTAGATCATTAAATTGAGAGCGATCAGCTTGACTAGATATGTGATTCTCCATTTGTAAAACTTGTTGCAATCTCTCCAATATCACCATTGTCGTCTTTTGAACAGTCACATAACAATCAGCTGGTGAGTTTTTGACCATTTCCATTAGAGCTTCATAGGCAGCCGACCTTAAGTTATGTTGAGCAGCGTCTTGGCGATCCGTTGTCTCTAGGAGTCGCTGGATGATGAAATCAAAGAAGTTGGACATGCAGTAAGTCTGTGGTTGCTTGTCATCTCCACTGTCTGCTGCTTCATAAGCTGCTTCGGCTAATCCTGTAAAAGCCCAGCAAACATTGGCAGCGACCCGTGGCTCGGCCTTTAAACCATTGACAAGACTTTCTAAAAGTGGTTTGAGATAGGTGTCGTTTATAGCAGCCTCAGGAACGATTTCGCAGATTCGCCCAAAAGTCCATGCAGCTGTGTCTCTTACGGCAACACTAGAATCGTACATTGCTTGAATAAGAGTTGGCATTGCATTTTCAACTAATGGTTTGAGTGTAGTTGCCTCTAAGCCACCTAGTATGGAACCGAATGCCATGAGAGCAGCATCTCTGTATCGCCAATTATCACTCTTAATATTTGAATTAATAAATGGCAAGACATGTGGTACAATTTCATCTTCACAACAATTGGAAAGAAGCATTAAACATACAGATGCAGCTTTTGAAGGATTCCATTCTAATTCATCATCAGAATCATCTTGTTTTGTCAATTTTTGCATAAGTATTGGTGCTAAATATTGTAAAGCACCTCTGGCATAAAATCTCGATGTTCTCACTGGAGGGCGTCCTGTAAAATGTTAAAAAAATCTCTTATAAATAATGTCATCTGTAAATATTGTAGTGTTAAATATACCCTAGTCTCCACTTCAGTTAAAGTTAAGTTTAAAAACAGCTAGCTTATCCTTTTGTTATCTACAATGAGCTAGAATTATGTACATAAGTCCCCCATATTTTCCTAACTGACAGGCATAATGTTTTTTATCGGTATATACATCCCATGGTTGTTCCATTTTGACTTCCAATAGCCTAAATGGCTTCAAAAATTTTAAAAAGTGAGGTGTCATTCAATTCATATTATTCGATGGAGTGTAACTGGGATATAGTCAATTGGATTTATTGATATACTATATTAACTATTGCTTATTAACTAAAGCTAAAAGTTTGTGAGACTATCATGTGATTAGGTAAAAAGTACATTAAGTAATTATCAAAGAAGTTATGTAAAAACAAATTTTTATTTAAAACAATCTTGATTTTGGTTTCTTGAATACTCACTCACCATTCTCACTGAATTATATCAGTATTTTGTATGTTAATAATTATTTTGGAATATAAGATTTAATTAAATAATGAAATATTTACCTGCTTCTGCCGCCTCTGCTTCTTCTATTGCAAGATCTATTTCTTCATCACTTACATTGGACCAAAACTCAATACCTTGTAGTGCAATTTCATCTATGTCTGATTTCATGGCTTCCAAAGTAATGGGGAAAAGTGCTTGACCCATATATGGTTCCATGAATTGGTAATAAAGTGAAAGAATTTTTACCTAAGAAATAAAGAAAAATTATCAAAGTTATCTAAAGTATGAATTATTTATAAGAAAAATGTTAATTAACATATAGTTAGATATTGCTCTCAATTTTTTTTTTCATTATTTTAGTTCAGTTTGTAAATAATGACTATGCTAAAATACCAACCAATATCCATTAATTCTATTCAAATAATTAAATAAATAAAATACTTACTAAACATTGTAAAGCTGCAACACTAATTCTCATATCAGTTGATTGTGTAGCTTCACAAACTACTTCCATAATGAAATTCCTTTCAATTTCCTTTTCAAAATTAGCTTTAGTAAATTCTAATGAGTTTAACAGGGCCTGAGTCGCCGCAAGTCTGACATGGTTACTGGGCTCAGTTAACCTCATACCATGGATAATTGCAGTTAAAATTGGATTACTTTGTTCTGTCAACACTTCTGCATCAATTTCCTGACAGATATAGCCTAGAAGTCAATTAGGTTAAAAACATAAATTATTGAACAGCAAGAACATGAAATCCATTAGAAAATGAGAATAGTTAAAATTGATTTGCACTTATGCCTAAAAGACTAATTAGACTGGTAGTTTAAAATGGTTTTTATGTAAAAGTATAAACCGGCTTTCCTGGATTGAATTGTTTGTAAATATGTGTTTCCACTTGTTATTTTTAAACTTACAGTTTTTTGAGACAGCTACTGCTAACATCAACTTAAATTCTTAAATTTAGATAGATAACCAATACTGTGGGCATTTTTTAATTGAGCATAGCCTGTTGCATGCTGTATGTTGCAAGACAAAGATTTTCCTTTCTGTCATTCTACCATTTTCTTACTTGTTTGATTTACATTCTACTACTACTCTGTGATTATTTACTTACCAGTGTAAAACAAATTTCAAAATAAATGCTGATTTTTATAAACAAAATAAATATGGTATCATGGTAACTGTAGATACCTTTTTCAGCCAAACAGTGACAAGTCAGTCAATTTAATTAATGTTCTCTGGTCTTTCATTATACCGGTTTATATAGTTTAACATTGAATCTCACTATTTAATATGCATATGGTGAACAGAAATAGTATAGAATTTATAGATTACTCAACAATATCTTATGACAATTGATTTTTAAAAATGTTTTGTCCTTTTATTCACTAACTGTACTACATTTAATGCTAAGCGATGAACAATTTTTTAATTGAAAAAATTAATAAGAAACTACAGTAACCCTCAATGTAAATCCAACAAGTCACAACATGTGTATTTTACACTCTGTCTACTGAAGGAGGTAAACCTTACTATTACTAATATTTTCTAATTAATTTCTACTGGTGACAGTCAGCTTTTATATTGTTGTCCGTAATTTTTTTTTTAAATATTTTATCTGATTTTATAAGTTCTCTTGCTGCTATAGAAAATAAGCTTAATAAATATTAATAACAAATCTCTTACCAATAGCTTCTAGTGTTGCTTCCTTTTTTAATTCTGTAGATTGAGCATTGACTACATTTTCTACTAGCATAGGTATGAGGTCATTCCATTGGCCTACAGGAAGCTCTGCAACTGCCACATATGCAACACACTGTGCCGCTGAACTTGGTCTGCTGTTCTCTGTGCCGATAGCTGTTAAAATCTAAAGAACAAAATGTATTAAAAAAAACAAGTATAATTTAAAATAAAAGAGACAGGAGAGCAACAAGTATCATTTACATTTTTCTTAATATACAATCTTATGTCTTCAGGTAGTAATAGCCATCGTTGTTGATATTGTTGCTTTAAAACAGGGTCTTTGGAGGTGAGATGGTTTTTTAATTGTAGTCCTGCAGCCATTCGCGCAACTTGGCTATTGCCTCCTTGCGCCAGAACATCTGACAACATCTTAATGAAGGTAGTAAAGTTTGTGACTGCTGCATGGTCAAGGTATTTCTCTGCAGCTTCCAATTCATTTCGATCTGTAATTTACACAGGTACGTTTATAAATCACAAAAAACATTCGCAGGTCATTGAAAAACAATTAATACAGTTAAAACCAAATACACAATGAAACAAAGGTAAGCCGATAAGATTCAGGGCGAATATTTTTTAACCTTGATGGCAGAGATAAATATGATCCACATTATCATGGAAAGTGAATTTTCGAACATTAATATTAGATCTAAGATACGCTAGAAATTTCTTTCGAAATTGTCAGAAATAAATGTCATGCTAATAATTTAAGTAAATCAAGTATCAACAACAATGCACAATGATTTATAGTAAATTTCAAATCGTTAACTTTAAGCACAATCTTATAATAGTTTTATCATCAGACTATAAAATGAGAAGCGGTTACATGCTACGTGCGAAATGTCCGTTGACAATAAAATGAAACGCCATGCTATAGAAAGGAAATATGTTTTAGCTTACCTGGTGATATAGTCTTTTCTAATATTTGTATTAGTGATAATGTCGTTTCCGCGAGCATGTTTAATTGTTATTTCTTTTCTTAACTTACAACTAGATTGAATTCGTTTAATAGAAGAAAGTGGAAAACCGGCACACGACGGAACACTCATAAAACGTGAATCATAGACAAGAAAGAATCAAGAGAGAAAATCATAGACATTTTATTTATTTTTTTTATTAAGAAAATGACATTTTCCTCAATTCATTTACTTAACTTTTTAGTTTTGATACTTTATAGTAGTTTCTAAAGATCTTAGCAAAACTATGCCAAGGCTTCTTTTTTTACACAAATCAGAGGTGAAAAATTCTATGTGCCTACCAGACTGACTTAAATTCAACTTAGAGGCAAATGGGTTTCGAAGTGTCGAATATTCAATAGTCTAGGCTCTAGGCACTTGTTACAAGAATAATGTGGATGACAGATGGCAGTGCGATAGGTCTTCCAATGCACGGAACATCACAAACCGCATAATGTACATCAACAAGTTTTAAAGAGTATATAAACCATGTAAAATGTACACAATCTTTATGTAACTTTACAATAATACATGTTTAACATATTACCACTGAGGGTACTGTAAATAAATTACTTTTAAACTTTGTACAAACGTACAAATAAATGAATATATAAAATATACTATTAATTAATTTCTAGGTGTTAAAACACTCAATAGTATAATGTTAAAACAACAAACAAACATGCTTTTCTTAATTCTTAATAATCTTCTTGCCATTTTTACAATCTTTATACTTTATGAAACTGTTAGCAAAAATATATATTTTTAAGCTTAGAGTTAACGTTAAGCTTGATGTAATCTGTGTAATTTTGTATCTGTATAAAATGTTGACATTTGTTGTTCTTTCCATTTTGACAAGTTGAATGAGTTGTGTTCTTTTTCCAACACTAGCCTGTGTAATTTAGTCGCAATGGTATTTAATCTCAATATTTTATATTAATCTCTACATAAATTAAATTTTAAAAATATTGTACATAAATATTGATTTTCATCGATGACAACGTTTTTTATATTTTTATATTAAATGTTCAATTATTGTGTTTTAGTCGCTCGTGATACCGGACAAGTTTCAACATATTCTTCGTATTATGAATACGAATATTGATGGCAAACGCAAGGTTATGTTTGCCATGACTGCCATTAAAGGTGTTGGTCGTAGATACTCCAACATTGTCCTTAAGAAAGCCGACATCGACTTGGACAAACGTGCTGGTGAATGTACAGAAGAAGAGGTATTTATTCGTTTATTACACATAACAATTATTTTTTGTATTCTGTTCATAACCACTTAAATATGGTAAAATCCTCTACTAGTCATTATTTAAGTAACCAATATAATAAATAAAATAATGTCATTCTAAACTCCTTTTATCCATATTTGATAATTATTTACGATCTGTTCCTTTCAGGTTGAAAAAATTGTCACTATTATGTCTAATCCTAGACAGTACAAGATTCCGGATTGGTTCTTGAATAGACAGAAGGACATTGTTGATGGCAAATACAGCCAACTGACTTCTTCAAACTTGGACTCTAAACTCCGTGATGATTTGGAAAGGCTGAAGAAAATCCGTGCTCACAGGGGTATGCGTCACTATTGGGGTCTTCGTGTGCGTGGTCAACACACTAAAACCACTGGCAGACGAGGACGTACTGTTGGTGTATCTAAGAAGAAGTAAATAATAAACATCTGCATTCTGTAAATTTTATTTCATTTAATTTCCCTCCATTTATAATTTTTTTCTGTGTTCTGTTAACAAGATTTTATAGCTATTTATATATATATTTAACTACTGTTATAAACATTTTCATCAGAGGTAATAAGTTTTGCATGATGTAGTTTTATTTTCAGTAATTTTTTTTAAATGTACACATCAATATGCAGTATCTCTCTTGTCCTAGCTATTTATCCCATAAGTTGGTGGGGTCAGCTTCATCACTTCTCCATTTCACTCTGTCCTCCAGTGTCACAGTAACTTGGCTGTCACATAGTCTTTTGGTAGGTACTACATCTTTCCACTTTGTTTTTGGGAAATCTATAGTGCTTACTGAAGTAGGCAGGCGTTGACCTGTGACATTGCAGTGTACTTCAGCTTGTTGGCATCTTTTGCACTTGGATATGCAATATGTTTAGGTTTCAATAATTTTACCTTATGGTAATAGTTGTACATACACAAGAATTCTACTTATATAATTAATTACATTTTGATGTGCTTCTAATTAATGTTTTTTTGTAAATAATAATGACAGTCCTTCTATCAAAATGAATCACTAGGTAAGATTACACAAATTGTCAGTTGTATGGACTTATGCTCTTGAAGTTAACAAATGACTAATTGAAATTAGAGATAGACAAAAGCATAGGCTATAGATCTAGGCATAGTTCAGTGGTGTTTTTGATTCTATGTAAATAAAACTACCAATAAGCTTCCACCATAGGACATCATTGGACGCTATCCATATCATACCAATAATAGGTCTTAATTTTCACCTCACCTCATCAGAGAAAACGCAACATACTTCACACCTCTTTTATGGTAAATTGAAGTGTGCTCAAATTTATTATTTTATATTAATTAGAAATGTATGTAAAATAATTATGTGTTTACTTAAAAATAAAACAATACATCTGGTTGTTCTAAATTTTTTTAATTCTAAAAAATATTTACTTAATATTAAGTTTAAGAATGAATTTTGTGATGTTTTATGTATACATTTGATTATTTAACACACTATATTATTTTTATTTACACATCTATTCATACTGGGCTATTAGAACCATCATGTATACACCTGCTAAGAGAGCCAATATCTCTTTGACTGATTGTGAAAACTTGTTTGACCCTTCCAACAATTCTGGTATTACAGATACGGTTGCAATATATATAAATCCACCAGCAGTGAATGGTAAAATAAGGGATGAAACAAGCCCATCACTAGAGCCCTGAAGATAGATAGAAATAACTGTACCAGATATAGCTCCAAAAGCAGTCAACAATTGTAACATCATAGCTTTTCTTCGAGAGCACCCAGACTGCACAAGGATCGCAAAGTCACCAATCTCATGGGGAATTTCATGTAAAAATATAGTTACAGTTGTAATGTACCCTATACTTTGTCCAGCAATAAAAGAAGCCCCAATTGCTAATCCATCAGTAAAATTGTGAGTAAAATCAGCAGCAAGATTAAGATATCCAGCAATTTTGATTTCTTCTTTCTTGGGTTTATTTGATTTTTTTGATTTATCTCCATCCTTTTTCTTATCTGTGCCATGAGAATGTCCATGGCCTCCACTGAATAAACGCACCGTTTTTTCAACAACAAGGAATGTTATAATTCCGCCGAGTACTCCAAGACCAACTGTCATGTCATGAGCTTCATGTTGGCCTTCTTCATGGTGACTATGACTATGGCCGTGACCATGGCCATCATCATTCGATGTTAGGGCATGTGGTATCAAATGGAGAAACGCATCGCCAAGTAGACCTCCAGATGCAAACGACAACAGTATCTTTAACAGCGGCTGTTTTTCAACACTCCCGTCAATTGGAATGAAAAATAAAATAAAGAAAGGAACTAAACTTATAAAAACAGTCGAGCCTAATGCTTGTACATATAAATCATAGTCAGCTTGTGGTATCTTTTCTTGATTTGCTTTTTTTTGGTTTGCATTTGCCGAGTATTTGTACGCCGGAGACTCATGTCCACTCGAATGTGAATGGGAATGAGAATGACCCATTACAATAACAGCTGTCCATAAGAAGAGGAAACATAGAAAATAAGTTTTTCTTAAGTACCACATGATGTTTTATAAACAATTTTTTTTATAAACTTAATCAAGTTTGAGAATTAAAAAGAAAGATTTGATATATAAAGAATACTTTTGTATACTCGGCTTATGTTACTGAGTAGTACTGACAGCCTTTGACAGACAAGCGAAAGGTGGAAGCAAAGAGTGGAGATGGCAAACCGTCCAAAGAATCAATGATAAACAAATACTGAAACTATGCTTATTTATTTGAGTCCGATAGCCAACTTTTTAGTGATGTTTTATATGAACCCTTAAAATAGAGTCAGTTCTTGTTAAAATACCTTTAAATGATATTAAGAAACTTTAACCTACCAATTAATTATAGGTGTACCAGAATATACCGGGGAAATTGGATTGAATCGTTTTGATACGTTTAACATTAAAAATCAATCGTTATTTAAAGTAGAACATTTTATCTATTTGACATATTGCATCTGTTTATTAATTTATATATTTTTTTTACTATGAAAATAAAATTTTAATAGCCCCATTATTTTTTTTTACCGCATTCATTCTTTATTCTATATCTTTTCCGTGCCTACCATACCAAACGTGTTCATATACTTGAAATAGATGTTTGGCATCTCATAAACATCAAACAAACAAGTGGACGATATGTTCCAGTTTTATGTACTAGTGATGAATTTAAAGAAAAAATAATAAGCCCGACTATAGGTACTTTATAACACTCCGAATGGGAAGAATGCGAATCGTATCACCCGCACTCTTCGATATCGGTCAAACCGTCAAGGTTCTAGGAAGTCACATAAACTTCACCATCCTGTCAGTCGGGCAATAAAAATAGTTTAATCGTATTTTAAGCACAACTTTACTATAAGTGTATCGTTAAATTTAAATCATGACAATAAGATCATTTGCAACTAAAACATGCTGCCACTTTTAAGCCACATTTTCCATCACATTTCTTAAGGATCGCATGTAAACGGCATTAATACAACTAATATGGTTTTCCTGACAAACCCGGCTCTCACCTTCTTACAATAAACTATATTAAATAAAATAAGGTCAAGTACAGTCTTATGTATACAGACGGTAAGTCTGTATACATAAGACTAAGATTATTGTGTCTGTTCACAGACACAATAACTCTT
>DWLR01001577.1:0-17742 GCA_018246295.1 Papilio alexanor hazarajatica
CTTGGGTGGGAATCGAACCCACGACCTGCGGCGCGACAGGCAAGTGTCTTGCCACTGCGCCAACCGGTCAGTCATTTCGGTTAACTATCAAATCGTCGTATAAAAGGTTTCATATAAAAATAAAATAATTTATTGAGGCTTTAGACATATTTAATGATAGTAGAGCGCATAGCTTGAACTTCATCCGGCTGGAAACATAACATACATACATTTCTTTTCTCACAGGAAATTAGTAAAAATCCTTGGATACCTCATCAATGATGTCTTAAATTGCATTTTTTTTTTCAATATTTCAACGTGTTGGTGAGTTTAGGAGTATTTTTTGGTACTCTGCATTGTGTAAAAATCGATCTTGAAAACGTTACATGAGTATACGAAAGACACGCAAAGAAAACAAATGTTAAGTTATTAATAAAATGGTTATATAAATATTTAGTCGGATTCATTAAGATTTAATTAATCTTTGCAAATTATATTATAAATAAATTAATTGAAATCAGTTAATTTATTTATGAACCAGGTTTCAAGGATGCATGGAATTAATTAAGAATCATATAAAATAGATATTACCTCATAACGCTAAGTGTGTTATTATTTATACATAATTTTTAATCATCTCATTTTTATAGATGTATGATATTTTACAAAAATTTATCATCTTTTTCTTAATGCTAAAAAAAACTCCAACAACGATTATAATTTTTTTATCCTATTATTGCTTTATCTCTATTTTTTACAATTTGTTGTTAATTTTATTTAAACAGTGTGTTACTGTAATTTGTTTTTAAATTCTTCTTTCTTAATTTACTTCTTTTTGATTTTAATTGTTATTAATTTCTTGCAATATTGAGAAATAAAAACAATCCGAAGTTATTTCACTCGACGTCACCAATATATGATCGGAACGAAAGTGACTCACTATTTTTTTCTTTTAATATTGCTGGCTTTTAAATTGTCCTTTCAGCTTGCCAATAGATTGCTAATTTCATTGTCCAACATTGCAGGGTGTATACGATACACACACAGTAGAATAGACCACAGATAAAAACCGATATTTGACACCTTAGCGTATTTTCTAAACTAAATTATGTGTTATTCAAACCATGTTATTTTTAATTTCTCAGATATTTAAAAATATACATGGTTATGATAAGAAAAAAAAATAGTATACCTATTTTACTATTCCCTATCTTATGCATGCTGCCGTGAATAATTTTAAAGTTTAAGAACTTGATATTTTTATTTTTCTACTTTGTTCCGATTTATATTACAAAATAGTGTTTGGTTTTAAGTTTTTACCTAGTAAACCCTATCCTTCAAAGAGGTTTAAGATCCTCATAGGTATATTATAATCGATGTGTAAATGCCGTAATGTTACAGAACTCCTTTCTAGCCTCCAAAATTCACTGGGCCTAATTCGAAGTAGAATAAATATTATAATAGTAGAGTATTTGAAGGAGAATAAGAAATCTTCACTGAAAAATTGATAAATTTGGTTGTGATTTTGGCATTCCAGGAATCAAGTTATTGTAAAATTAAGTAATATTTGTGTATGAAATAAATAAGTTGACATTGATATTAATAATAATAATAATATTCTGGGCTATATATGATATAAATAATAATAATAATTCACACATGGCTATCTGATCCCAGACTAAGCAGAGCTTGTGCTATGGAAACCAGATAACTGATATACTACATATATTAAAACTTTTCTTTTCTAAATACATACGTATCTTATCACTGCGCCAACCGGTCAGTCAAATATATATGTGTATTATACATAATAAGTTGATATTTATAAGTAATTATTTGTTCATATTTTTTTGATATTTTATAATGTCATATTAAGTACCTTATATAAGTATATATATTCCCAAGAAGGGTTGGCGTCAGGCAGGCGGCCGGCCGTAAAACTATAGCCAAAACCAGTCGCACTATGGACTACATTAGAATCCAGGATACATGGAAGAGTGGTACATACTGTGCCGACGCTACGCAAGTGGGAAAGGGGCAGGGAGATGATGATATTTTTTCATAGTTATATAATAATATTTATGTAAAAAAGAGTACTAATTCAAACGATTTGAAATGAAACAGTTCTGTGGGTAAACATATCTCATGATAAACGCCTTAGTAACCTGTCGCGACCGCGCCGCAGGTTTCAATAATAAGTGATATTGCGATGATACGGACTGGAAAAACTCGTTCGCTGGATGTCGATATCCTTAAAGGTTCACCAGTACGTAATTGTTAAGAACAGCATTTCGAACATATCGTTTTACATTGCGTTGTTACCTGTAACAAGTTGAGGTCGAGTGCTTGGTAAAGGAGCATTGTATGTAGTATGAATTGATACTTTTGGTATTTGTTCGTGTTGGGTATGGGACGCGGTAACAGTTAACGCAGTGCCAGCGAGCGGCTTTCATTCATGCCGCCTCGGGCTACGTTCCTTGCGATCTCATCTTCCAATTACACTGTGTGTGCTGCGCTCAACAATCTTTATAATTGTCGATTGATAGTAGCAATATATATAATATAGCGCGATAATGTTGTGACGCTGTTTATTATTTAAAATTGATTTAAACTGACGCCTGCGCATATTTTACTATTCTAATAGGTTCCTTGAATACATTAATTGGGTGATTTATTGGTTCGATAAGGTTCTTATGCTCTAAAGAAGCACAATTGTGATGTGATGAAAGGTAAAGTTTCTATTTCTTTATTTTTTTCACATATTGTACTGATGATTTTAAAAAATCTTGGATAAAATCAATTTAAATTTTTTATTATTTTTTTAATAATTTGGTAAAAACAAAACATTTAAGGAATAAATGGGCAAAAAAAGGTCTATTTGATTTCTTTTACAAAAACTACTAAAAATTGTTATAAGAAAAATTAGTTATTTTATAAATGTAGCCCCTGATTGTTTCTTTTGTCATAAATTACAAGTTTTTAGGATATTAGTCTTAGTTAATTTGAGTAGTCAGAGACAGCTAAATTGATATCAATGTAATAAATCACCTAAAGATATTGTCAAAGAGTATTTATACAGTAGGTACATACGCTGTCCATTTGTCTACTAAAATATGTATCAAGAGATAGAGTAGATATGAATTATTGAAAGACTAGCTGTGCCCCGCGGTTTAACTCATCCATGGTGTGCATCGTTTGCTCCTATTATTACATCCTTATTGCTTATTTTTATTTTTTTCTCTTCGGCTACTAAGTGTCGTAGCGTGATGTTAAATAGCGTATAACTTTCTTCAATATTTGAAATGATAAATGCAATAAGAATTTTTCAAATTCTAATGGTAGGCTTCGTTAGGTTAACGTGTTCAAACTCTTAGCTTTATTATTAGTATAGATAATCGACAGCGCATGCCGTGGACTATCGCGCTTGGCGGTTTGTTGTCGCTGGCGGCATGAGTTATTGATGCGCGTTTCGTCATAGGTGAGTATTTTCGAGGGCCGGTAGATTTGGCGGCGCATTGTGCCGGTGGATTACACAAACTACAAGCGCAATCGGCTGCTTGTGAAATCGCGGGGTCGTCGACCGACACCGATACCTAAATTAATTTTTCTCTGCGGGCCCGCGACGTCTGAAGCTCATTGTTCAATTTGTGACTCCGATTTTGGAGCACCGCCGCGCCGCACCGCGTCGCGCCGTGGCCGTTTTGGTGACACGGATTTACTTTCGAGATGGACGGACGTGAAAGCAAATGCCGCATAAACATATTTTTAGGCACTCGCAAAAAACATTTCTAGTCGCTTCGAAAGTAGTAATTGTTAACCGTTTTTGGTATGTTACAAACATGAAAGAATTAAACGAAAGCGATCATTAGTAAGCAATATATGTCACATAGTTTATATGTATTAATTAATTCGGGATAGATAATTAGCTGCTGTGATATGATTTTGGTATATACGTAAACAATGAAAACCAACCAGACCACTTGCATACCTAGATTTCAAACATGTTTTTGTAATAAACAACACTCAATAATTTTACTTTTCTAATCAATCTTGGCTTCTTAATTTTTAATTCCCAAAGGCAAAAACCGATTGCAGTTAAGTTACCGAATCGTATAATTTGCTTCGGACAATTTCCTATTATTTGAGCTAGATCCAGAGAATAATGAGAGAAGCTAGCTCGATGATGTTACGTAAACAGATTGTCAAATGTCGAAATCAAACTGCGTTCCTCGGCGATCGGCCCACTAATGACACGCCTCAGATAACCCGACATTACCTGTAACTCGGATCGTCTTCTTGCGTTTTATATAGCTTGTTTACAATATATAACTGTAATGTTGCTCGATGTTCGCTTTTTTAATACAGAAGTAAGAAAGCTATAGATAAACATATGGCGCGGTTGTTTGGCTTGCCTTTCACATCGCAGGTCGTGGGTTCGATTCGCATCCAGGACAAACATTTGTGTACATGAACATGTCTGTCTTGTGTCTGGATGTAAAGACCACCGGAGGACGGGCAGCAGCGTCCTTTTCTTACTACGGTGGAACATACTGCTATCGCCAACCTACCTGCCAAGCGTGGCGATTATGGCACATTCCCCCCAACGATTCGATCAATTAGGGAGGCCTATATCTAGTAGTGGACAATCATAGGCTAAGATGGATGAACTGTCATCATTTGTTACTGAACACACATCAGCCGGAAATTCCATATTAAAATATAGAGAAAAAAAGATTTTTTGCTTTTAATGTGCAAACTTTGACCGACTTTCATTATTCTTTTACATTTAGAAGGTATTTTATCTAGTAGTAGTTTGTCAGTAACATAAGTTATTTTTATAATGTGTGGTGAACATTTTGTCTCCGTCCGGTTGGGTATAATGTACTGTAAAATTGAAATACATACGAATAAATTTAATTTATTGTTTATTATTATTGTTCAAAATTATGTGTGTGATTAAGTGATTAACTCGAGCGACGCCGACGCCGAAAATAGTGCTCTTTTATTTGCCCTGTATGTATACGAGTTAGAGCGTCACTGGGTGCCACATTGTACATACATTTTAATGCTAACTTAGATTGCCATCTACTTAGGGTTTACTATCAGGCACTATGTTCGTTACTTTAGTCGAAGAAATTTGTTATTAATAGAATATCTTAATAGAAACGGAGCGGAAGCTCGATTAAGCTTTAGGAAATTTTACGAAAATGATTCAGTTACTCACCGTTTTTCGCGAAGCTTCTATGAAAGTTTAAAAGTTAGGTGTGTTATTGAAATGCAACCTTATTTTAATCACATAAGGTAGCATTACTTGAGATTTTTTAGCGGAGGCTGTTGACTCTATGCTTAGTAATATTGTGTGTTGCTATGTAAATCTCGAGCTTTTGATTTTTGGAAACGGAAATATCTTGAAATAACTAACCAATAGTAGTATCTGTTAGGTAATAGGCAATATGATGGATTCGCCTTTTGGGGCCTTTACTGTTGATTTGACTTATTTAATTTCATTATTAAATATATCATTAACTCGCATGTGTCTATAAAACGAAATTATTAAATTTACATAATCCTGAATTGTTTTGTATTAATTATTAACGCAGCGCATTAGTTTAAGGGCCGATTTAAGTTGTTGGTGTTGTCATAAGTAAAGGTACACTGTATTGTGTTTAGTATCAAGGTCAGTTATGAATGCAGTAGATGTCAAAACCTTTGCAAGTCGGACCTTCGGGCATTCGAATCAATTAAGATCCATCGTTTGGGCCACGCTGGGCTGGAGCGGTAACGGTAATCGGCCTTGTTACAGATCTAAAATGTCATGAGCACGCCGCCTGCCACCGAGCGTCTAGTACTATCAAAACATGTTTGGTACCGGAACACTGTTTCGAGGAATTCCTTTCTATTTATTAACAGACAGTGTCTACTTTTGGATAATTTCTCTTGAGAATAATTTGTATCGAAATTATCTACACTAAATGTATTTATTTCTATGTTCGAATTATTATGTATTGAAATTTGTTTTTATTCTAATCATAAGGATAGGAGTAAATATTTTTTTTTCTTTTTATCTATTTTAACTAAGCTTGAACTTGTGCAACGCCACGGTTCATGATAGTAGATGAATGGCGGATTCGTACTCACGTTCTTATGTTTCGGCGCTTCAGATTTGGGCACGCATTTTTATGAAATTTGACTTTATGTTTACTTCTGTCTGCATGGAAAAATGAGTACTATAAAGTCACACAGGGTTCATTCTTGCACAGACTTGTCCAGAGAGTAACAGTAGTTCATAAATAAACAACAAAAATAACTAAACCACTTGGAATTTTGGTCGCAGCAGTTTCACTAACTAGTAATAAGGTAAGTGTAACTACGTAACATGACAGCAATCATCGTGCACAAGAATCAGTATAATAAACTAACGCTAAAGATTAGAATTATTTGTGTAGTTTTAACCGACTTCAAAATTTTATTTTTGTCTATGGTTGTTATCTCAGAACTACGACATTTATGAACAAAAATGTTGGAAAGGGGACATTCACAAGTTGGTACCATTTAATTTTTGAATTTTATTGAATGTTGAGCTTCGAAGATATACCGAAAATTGACAACAAATAAAATTATGCAAATTTGAAGAAGAATTTGAAAATAGATTTTTACTACTTTAAAAAATTAACTTTGAAATTAGCAATATTTTCATCTCTCTTGGCTACTGTTACAGAGATAATGTAAAATAGAAAGATACCAAATTTTCAGTTTTAAAAATGATATAAATATTGTAAGAAAATAAGCTTTAGCAATAATTTAATTTTTAAATATTCCAACGATGATTGATTTCAATTTTTGCTACTAATTGTTAAGGATTTTTGCCCTCAACCGTCTGTTCTACAGACCATATTTTAAATTACTTTACTGGCGTTGCAACTCACTAATTCTTCTTCTTATTCTTCTAGTAACATTCCAATTACTAAAGATTTGCAGTTAATTAATTGCACTTTATTATTACTACTATATTAATTCAAGGTAAACCTGAACAGGCTATCCTACTATATTACGCTGCGTCACATAGTAATCACTTATTTATCATATACATATATGCTGTTATAACGTTACTGTTATATGTCGATGCACGAGAGCCACTCGTGTTCACTGTTACACGCCAGCGCCGTGGCCGCGGTGCAAAACAAATGGAGAAAGTCTAACAATTTTTTTTATTTTTACCTCCGTAAATCGTTATTTCCTAGTTATACTGAAACAGCTAAAATGGGTACTCTTGTTGTCATCGTTCAAATAATTTAAAATTCTTATGAGTAAGTAGCAAATGTCTCATATTTAATTTAAAAAATACATATAGAAATTATCATGGGCATCATAGTTTTAAGTAGTATAGCTCAACATTTGTTGAGTTGAGAAAGATGGGGCGTAGAAAGTTTTGGAATGGCACTCCTTCCATAAAAACCGATGTCCTTGTGAAGACTGCGGGGAATATTTGAATGAGGAAAGAGGAGGATCATGCGATCCTCCGCTGTATCCAATGTACAGTACAGTATCCACTGTGGAAGCGTTAGAGAAGGCCTATGCACAGAAATAGATAGATATAGAAAAACAATGAAAATAACGTGTATTTCATTATTTTTAAATTTCAATGATTATTCCAAAGGTGGCCGAACGCAGTGACTATTATGTCTTCTCTTAAAACGGATAGTCAATGGATTTTTTTGGATTCATTGAACCATAATAATAGATAATTGCACTGATTAATGACATTGTAATTTTTTTTAAATATAAACAAGTTTTACACAGTCGTTAAGCCTGATTTTTTTTTGTTAAATTCCTCCTTTCTAAAATCGAATTATTTCGATTGACAATTTACTTTCAGCAGCTTATAAGTCGCACATTTTTTATAGTTTAATAGCGGAGTTTCCTCGATTATACTAGAGCAGACCACCTTTAGTCGAGATTTTTTTTTTTTAAACGATTGATACTTTCATTTCACTTGCTAACTGTAACTTGCACTATTGTGGGTGGTGTTCTGTATTTTTTAATGATGGTATGTTATTGAAAGTGACTAGTTATTTTTAAATCATTTAAAAAATAATTAGCGCTGTGGAATTGGCATTAAATACTTTTCGAATTAAGTAGATACCCTATATCAATTTATATTACTATATGAGTATTGTTTAGATAAATATATATATGTTATTAAAGAGAGATATTTATGTAATTATCACTCAACTACGAAATATACTTGCAAGTATAAAAATACTGGTAATCAAAAACCGCGTTGTGGAATGATCTGTCCCCAGCGGTATTTCCAAACCGATACGACTTAGGGCCTTCAAGTAGACAGCGTACTTCCTCCTTAAAGGCCGGCAACGCATCTGCAGTTCTTCTGGTGTTGCGGATGTCCATGGGCGTCGATTCACTTAATGTTAAGCGACCCGCTGCTCGTTTGCCTCCCTTATTCTATAAAAAAAACCTTTTGTTAAATTAGTGTAAAATCCACTCACTCACTGACTTCATAAAATAAAAATAGTATTTGCATGAATTGTTATCAAGCCTACGTCACGCTATTTCGTTTGGTGACGCAGATCGCGCCGTTAGTACCGCGCGTCTCTCCTTACATAACTATACCACGGTGCGGTAACACGAACAGGTTATACCGATTAGTAATATTAAAGTTGGACTTGTACGGTTTGGAATATTTATTTTCAAAGCACTCGTCATCGTACGGTTGCGGACATTTGCAAATGGTAACAAGTTATTACATAAACTGTACTTACATATATCTACATATAAATTAACTCGCCTAGTTTCACGTTAGTATTTGTATAGTAATAGTATTATTACTAATATTGTTAGAAAATAATAATAGTACATGACTCGAAACAGAACTTTTACTAAAAGTTTTTTCGTCAGTAATTCGTCTTCAGTTCAATTGAGGTAATTATTTTCAAAAATCTTTCTTTCCTAATTCAGGCGTCATAGGCTCGCTAAAATTATTTAAGAAATGTTTACAAAAGGCTTTCTAAACATGGTATATTTCTTAAGTATTATTTTTTCAGGAGATGATTCGTTAATTCTAAGTTTATTCTTCTGTGAGTTAATTCTAAGTACGCGTTACGCGTACTTAGAATTATTTCGTTACATGAGAGAGAAGAACGAAGAAGAGAATAGACATATGCAGGTGGGTTTAACGTATTAGTACAAATATGTATGTGCTTTGCTGCATATACTATGTGTTTACTGCGAGTATTAAATCGAAGATATTAAATCAGTTTCGTAACAAAGTGTACGAAGTTCGTATTACAATGGACATTTATACGAAATATGTCCGTGGCTCAATTATTGTTTATCCATTTATATGTCATTCGTCATACTACACAATAGTTGACGATTATTTTGTGTTCGAGCCATTTCAAGGCTGAATGTCTCAAACAAATTGCTTTCCAATTACGCCCCTTTGAAGGGACGTTTAAGTTTCACTGATCATAGCCGATGGGAAGTAAAGATTTCTTACTTATTTAGTATACTTTCGAACGAACGATTTTAAGTAAGAGCATAACATATCGCTTTTCCTTAGTATGTTGTTAACCTTTGACATGTCCGAAACAACTTGTGGTGCCACATTTCAGTGTGTCGTAAAATAACTTCGATATCAAGTATACGTAGGTACTAAATATTTGAAATGAATTCCTTCAGTCGCAAAACGTTTACATAGCGATCAGTCAGAGTAGTGAGTGGATTGCATAAAACACGGCATTGCACCGCGCCGGCCGCCGACTTGGCTTAGTTAGTCACTGAAACATTCCTCGAATGCCGATCCTCTGCGTCGTGTCTCATGCTGTTGAGATACTTCTTTCTTTACTGCAGCTCGTTATTTTTCTTACGGTCACATTATTCGTTTCAAGAGCGAAGCAAATTATTAATATTTTTCGACTGACCAGTTGGCGGAGTGGTAAGATACAGAAATATTTGTGTGCATGAACATGTCTGTTTGTCTTGTGTCTAGGTATAATTATTTATATATGCATGTATTTATAAAAGAAAACTCTACTCTTATTCATTTCTGTTTACCTCCTAATTATGTAATCTGTATGTTTTTGACTATATTAATGTAATGAATTGTGTGTATTTTTATAAATACATACATTGTAATTATAATTACAATATCTACGTATAAAACTGTGTATTTTGTCATCCATTGTTGAATATGCCATTTAAAAATATCTATTCAAATTCAAACAATCCTTTGTCGATTTTAATAGGTAAAATATAATACTTTGAAAATTTATTAGTATTGAATGATTATTGCGCGTTATTTTATCGTAAATTGTTATGTATAATTTCTGATACGATATACGTCAACGCTTCCGTACATAGTGATTTCATGAATTATAATATCATAGTCTGAATCGCATTCATTGAACAAACAATCGGGCATAGGAAGTGATTAGCGCGGTTTATATTTGTTGGAGGCGGCGGGGCGTAAAGGTGGCGACACATTGCAGCGGGTGCATTGCACAACGCGGCCGCCGCCCGCCGCCCGCCGCCCGCCGCGGTGATTTATGAGCGCGATGCTGCGCTAATATTGTGAGCTGTTGTGATAGCACCGATCCTTGTGTGTTTCACTTACGCTCTTTGTATAAACATTATTCAAAAGCATTTTGATACATTTAAATGGCTATTTTATATAGAAAGAATGCAACCGCAATAGTTTCATCAATCTTAATTCACATCGTAGATCTCGTGGAGCTTTTTTGTGGTAAAAAACTCATAATGTATTTCTTGATATAAGAAAGAGTGCGTACCCTACGCATAGAAACAGAGAACAAAGGAAATTAGTCCTCTAAACTTCTCACTTATAGAAGCAAGCATAGCGCATCTATGTATTATATACGTATTATGAAAGGTCGTGGTATACCTCGATTGAATTGGTCCTTGCATGCTGTCCAGTTTGCTGCTGTTACAACTATCAAGTACACAATACGTGCTAGAAGTTTTATCAGCTATTCGGAGCTGAACACTGATTTTGACTACAATATTTTGTAAGAAAACAAGTGTAGTTATTTTTTCCCCATTTACGGCACTCATTTTTGTGGTAGATATTTATGAAATCGCCATTAAAACTAATAAATGAAACGTGTATGAGTATTTAGTATCTCACAGAAGAAGAAAAATAATTGCAGGATACAATGTCATACTTAAAAGGGGTTGCTTAAGTCTTTTACAGAGGGTAACTTTCTATGACCTTCTTTCTATCTTCCCGGGATGCACTTTTTGGCAGAACTCATTGTCTAAGGTATAGACTGAAATTCTTTGATTTAATTTTACAAGCGACCTTGCAAGTCTGATATAGCTGTATAATGTTTCTTGCTCGTCCTACGTAAATTATAGTATGCCTAAAGTATGTTATTTACCAAACACTTAACTTTTTATATATCCTTAAAAACGTTTACATTAACGATAAATAGTTACAGTATTCATACGTATAAGTATAGTTAGTATAGTATATAAGTATAAGTATAGTTCAGGTTCGAATCTCGCCTTACTTAAAAATATGAATTTTTACCAATAATCTCTCTATAAGTTTTAAGATCTTATATTTTACATTCATGTTCCATAGGCTTATGATTTTTGTGACCTTAAGTTTATTTAGGCTCAATAAAACGCTGATAAGGGCAAGTGTAGCTATAAAAAAACTGTTTAATCTTGCCGTAACATTGTTTACTAGACGCTTCGTGGCCCCGTTTGTTGTCAAATCATAGATCTGTTACGCTGAACAAATTCTCACACAATTTAATAAAAAAGTAGAACGATTATTCAAACATAAACTCTCTAAATAATTGGCTCTTAAACACCTTAGTCAAAAACTGAATGGAGTTGTTGTCAATTCATCAATCAATCAAAAGTAACACGTATTAATTACAAAAGTGCCGTATATTGATTGGAATACAGCAAAATAACTGCTAAATTCTTCTTTTCTAGTTAACGAAACAGTCGATAAAGTACAGTTAGTGGATTTAAAGCCGTCCGTGGCTGTGATCTGTTGGAGTCGGACGGCGCAAGTTCAGGCTTGGTACAGTCAGCAGCGCAGCGCGACCGCGGGGTCGCTGAGGTCCCGTTGCTCCGCACGTTAGGGCTATCAGAACAATAGTGAAGCATCCTTACACTTTCCACACGTGTACAGAAAACAGGAAAATAACTTACGCTTCGTAATTCTAAGGATAGAGTACGTATAGTAATTGTTATTTGCTTTCTATCCAGCTTTTTGTAACTTAAATGTGACGCTTATTTTTTAATTGCCTACTCTTTATTATTTTAAATATGAAATCATTTGCAAGTAAATAGTTATTATCGTGTTTTATTGGAAACATGTTTCAGAATATAATTTTTACCATTTTCCTACAATCTAATATCAACATAATATCTATCGTTATAAAAATTAAATGTTGCCGGATTTGCATTCCTTGGTTATTTACTTACAATATATTTCCTAATAAAAATCAGACAGGTATAGTCAGATAAGCATTAAAAAGATTAACTAGGAAGATTTCATAGTTTAATCCTCTTCCTTCTAAACACATGAATAACAAATATACCAATCAATCAGTAAACTGCGCATAATGTTTTTATACTCATTATGTTTTAAAGATTAAAATAAAAACCGTTCAAATCCTAAAAGCAGTCTATAATCGCATGTATTGTGACAGCCCTGGACTGGGTTAACGGGCGCCAACTAACGAGAACGCAGCTCAGTTATGCAGATGTCGGCTGCGCGCGAACTAACGCGCGCCGCCATTCCGTTCTATATACTCTGGTTCTCGACCATTACTAAATGGATCATAAGAACGTTACTTCATCCGCAAAATTCCGTTCACATTCCTAATTCAAAGTATACAGCATGCCGCTAGCAAATTACTAACCAGCTCCTGATTCAAATTTCAATAACGTTGCACAAATAATCGCAGCAACTTCTTAAGTATGTTTTTAATTCCTTCAAATTTTCTTTTTTATTAAAATTGAGTTTGTTATTTTTATAGAGCTTATTGTCTTAGGAAGACACTTGTTAAGTTTCGCTTTTTTCTGAAAACTAAAAGTCGATAAACGTTCTAAAAACATATAAAAATAATGTTGAACACAATACCAATAGATGGATAATTAATAAAACTTTATGGCTTAAGGCACCACAAATGTAACACAGCAAACAAGCCCTGTAGGTGGAGGTCAAAGGCTTTCTCCGTGGGCAGCGCACCTCTTAGTGGGAGGGAGAAAGAAAGGGGGAGGGGGACAACATCGCACGCGCGAGTAGAAAGTACTCCAAGCATTGTTTTCTTCATTACGACACTTATTTATCAGCTGTCACTCCACGTTCGCTTATTGCGTTTTTTATGCAAATGAGCTCCGCTAGGACAGATTCTGAACTCGAAATTTGTTTTTTTTTTTGTGTTTGATCTTTATTTGATAAATACGCCTAAATAGTAATTATTAACTAATTACTTCCATAAAGAGGTAACAAATAATTTTTACGTATTAAATGAGTGTCTTCCCAGGGTACATGTGTACTCTTAAAGGGAAAGTATCAAAAAAATTAAATACCGGCGTGTAGCAGAATTGATTCGTGATACTTCTCCCTTCCTCCTTTTCACTTTCAACTCTTCTTTCCTAGAAGGCGATATTTTTGGATTCATTGTTATCATAGAACCGTAAATATTTACCGTAGAACCGTAAATATAATTGGACTAAGTGTATTAAAATAACAGTCATTGGTTCAATATTATTTTTGGTAAATATAATTGTAATGACGTAAGTGCATTAGATGTGAACGTCAAAGAATCGAAGAAGAGTATTGTTTTGGTGTCGCACGGGGACGCGGGGCGCGGGGCGGCCTCAGAGCGTGACCATAGGTTTTCGGCGGTACACCGCTTCGTTGCCAAACAGATTGGGCCATTCCTTTGTCCGCGTGGGAATGATGCAAATGAGACGCTTCGCTATTTCTTTGTTTGATTTCGTGAAAGTTTACACGATCGACGAGGAAACGCGGCCGACGGACCCATGTGAACGCGATTTTTATGTAATTGTTACGTCGCGAGGGTTGGCCCCCAGTGCAAGACTTAAGCGTATGCGTAGCGGTGACTATACGAGTGATTTATGTTAATCTTTCGAATGTTTAAGTAATTGTAGAATTGATGGTATTTACATGGCGTATTCGATTTTTAATTGTTTACGACAAATCGCTAGCTTCCGATGTGAAACTCAAGTCTAGTCAGCTTCCAATTTCTTTTCGACAATAAATGAGATGATGAATGGGGGGCATGGTTAAAAATTTTTTCAACAGTAAAATAATATTGTTTCTAATATCTTTAAGAAAAACGTGTGAGATGAACACGTTCGCATCAATTCATTGTTACACTTACGATCTCAGCCTTGATCGACAGCCTCGCGATCGCTAAGTGTATTGAGTCCATCGCTTGCAAAACCGACCTACTTTATACGACAATCGGCACTTTGCGGAAATCCTCGCCTAATGGACAAACGTACATACGTAATAAGCTATGTATCGGATTGTAGGAACATTCAAGCCTAACGTTAATGAAGAAATTAAGTAATCTGTCAGGCTAAGAATACCCCGAAGTAAAACATCTTAATATCAAGTGGTATTTGGTTACGTAATAGAGTAATGGGTAAGCTAGTGGCTCATTTTAAGTGTTGTTGATGCATAACCGGCCGTCATGGATGTGTAATGGAGAGGATTTTATTAGTAAACATCAACTAATTTAACTATACAACTTTTCATACATTTTTATCTGTTACATTAAAGTCTTCATTTTTCCGAAATGTATAATATCCGCTAATTTCTTATAACACGTATCCCGAACGCCATAGAGGGGAACGCCCTTTGTAAAATCCACCGCACCCGAGTCAAGTTAACGTAGATTTTTGTGTTTAAAAGGGAAATAACTTTTGCATGTAATATTTGGTTATTTTTAATACTTTCACCCGCGCCTTGGTAGAAGCAATCAAATACGTCAATTTTATATGTGATTTATCTTTTTTTTTTGTGGACATTAACGCAAGTATTTGGCATGTAATCGACACCAATACGACTTAAGGGTTTTCAGGAAGAGAGCGTACTCCTAGTCTAAAGGCCGGCAATGCATTCGCGTTGTTTTTCTGATATTGCGAATGTCCAAGGTCTTGGATCACATAATGTTAAACGACCCGTTGTTCCTTTGCCCCCTTATTCTATAAAAAAAAAAACTGTACGAAATACACAAATGGATCAACTAGTTACAATATATTGTAATAATTATTAAATTATACGTATAAACATAATAAACTTCATCCATATAAAATCAATATTGAAAACCACAAACCGAAGCAGAGAGTGTACTTCCTCCTTAAAGGCCGGCAACGCATCTGCAGTTCCTCTGGTGTTGCGGATGTCCATGGGCGTCGATTCACTTAATGTTAGATGACCCGCTGCTCGTTTGCCTCCCTTATTCTATATATAAAAAAAGTAAACTTTATCATGCACATGTACGAAACTGTACCTAATGTACGAAAGACTTTTACAACGGTCATTTTCTTAGCAACGTGCTAATGGTCACCGTATGAACGTTTCCGCAGCATCTCGAGCTAGATTACAATCAAAGTTGTCTTCGCAAAAGCTAAAGATGTCAGCACCAGATATTGCAGCTGTTATAAAGTTGGTACGTTACTTTGCAACGGTATAGTGTAGAAGTGGAACCGCCGGGTTACACGGTGTTATGATCATCGTACGAACGAAACGCACACTCGGCTGCTAAACGGCGTGACTATTCGGATCCTCTTTGAGGGCGAACGAGGTTTCACGCTTTGCTAATTATGTAATACTTCGTTATTCTATACGGTATATCAAATGTCTATTTTTGGTGTCGTTGACTAAGCTCGTCTTTTACTTTTATTATTTATTCTAGTTAAACAAAGTAGGATTTTTAAAAATTCCGTATTCATTTTTCACTTTCAGTATTCTCAGTTTAATACATTTTATTATAATTTAATTCGTTTATTAGATTTCATGGTGTTTTGAAGTATACAATCTAACGCACGAATGTAATTGAGTCCTTCGCCTTGATGTCTAATATATTTAATCTATTTTTTTAATTAATAAACTAACGTTTGACCACGATCCCATCTGGTGCTAAGTGGTCGAAAAATGGTACACTCTAGTGTAGTAACAGCCTATCCACTCTTCTCTTGAAGGTATCTACGTCATAACTGGACGGAAACACTGACGCTGGCAACTTTTTCCAATCCTTTGCCGTACGCACAATGAACGAAGATTCGAAACACTTCGAATAAATGGTATATCTACAATAAAAGAATAGAGACCAGCCGTGTGCCTAAACGCCCGATGGTAAAATGGAGATGGGGGAATAAATTCGTGCAATCCCTGCGCACACTCCCCAAAATGCAACGTGTTAAACACAGAGAGGCTAGCTACTTTGTGTCTGTGCTCAAAACTGACTAAATAAAGGTCTTGGTCATCGATAGCCCGCCTCTCCATCGAACCTAATGCTGCGATGCGAAATACCAACATTTGGATGCGCTTGCCCAGATATAACAGCGGTACTCTATACACTTCCCTTTATGATGTCATTAGACCAAAGATCAGCAATATGATGATAATCAAGATGATGTAAAATGAACTCTTGGCTCGCCTTTGCTGACCAGAGGACCCACACAAAACCATCTCGCTCCGACAAAACGGAATCGCAGTCTTTGGAGTCAAAGCCACCTGTCATACGTAACAAGATAACATAAGTTGTTTAAGCAATAATATAAAATAACGGGATATTTGTGAGTGAACATATTAATATCACTATTTTCTGCATGACTCGACTTACTCTACGTATGATGTTACATCAAAATTCACCTCGGCCCCCCGTTTCGTAACGCAGTCACCACTAGAGCTTATTATGCCACAAATACGATTGTTTTCTCAACTCTAGAGACATTCACTTAAGAGCTATCTGTCATGAAAACGGAGCGCGCAATTAATCGACCATCGTACTGTTGCGCCATCGGCTTAGCCAAGACTTTGGTAAGACTCCAACCACCCGTGACCTGCGCGTACTTAAACAAATGTGCTGATACACTGTCCTTCTCCAACGCCTATTAATAAATTGATCATGAACAAAATAGGCAATGTACACTTGAGAAATGGTTATATCTAGCAACTAGTTGGTTAGAAAAATTACAGCGAAATGGTATGTCACCTATCCACTTACTAAGCGGGCAAGTAAAATCAAGTGGGTAATTTATTTACTTGGCGTGTTTCGTAACTACGGCCCTTTATGAGATGGATATTATAATCAATCGAATAATTGAACGATTACTAATACTAGTGGTTATGAAATATTTCTGACTTCATGTCTATTGCAAGCTAAGCCGGTACGTGAACGTATTTGAAATAGGTTTTGTAAAAGTTATGAAATTCGAGTCATAAGTGAAGGTGATATGTTATGTATCACTTTAATTTTAAAGTCAAATCATCTATAAATTTGTATGTTTGTCTGGTACCTAGGTGTAGTTTTTTACTACTTTTAATAAAATACTTTTCTCAAGACTGGCAAACCAATTACGATGCCGCTTAGGTCATCAAAGTTAATTTTGTGAACTTAATATTGAGGTCAGATTTTTGACAAGTTTCAAGGTAGAAGTAAATATGAGAAAACATCATTATTTAACCCAAGACAAATATATGTATATATATATATATAT